>JAMPIV010002612.1:0-227450 GCA_024509875.1 Oreohelix idahoensis | reverse complement strand
TTGGTTTTTTAATGTGTTAGTAGTGATGTATGTTTTTTATGTTTGTTGTTGTGTTATGTGTGTTTTTTGTTGGTTTTGTTGTATTGGGTATGTATGTTCTGATGGTGTTGTGAAGATTGTATTTGCTAAATTTATAGAGTTGTTTAGAGTGATGTGTCTTTGATATTTGTATACTTGGTCTCGTTTTGATGGATTTATAGTTGATTTGTTGGTGGTTATATGTGGGGGGGGTGGACATGAGGGTGTTGGGGAGTGAGATGAATGGAATTGTTTTTTAGTAATAGTTTATTGTAATGATATTATCTTTTTGATTTTGGGCCACAATGCAACCCACGCCCCCTTTAGCTCTTTCAGATATGGGTACACCACTGTAGAGCAGCGTGTTGCCATCGAGATCCATGACTCCTTGTCCTTTTTTCTTTGTTTCCGTTATAGCCAGGATTTCTAGTTTTGCTTTCCTCATCTCTTCCACCAGCTCCTCTTTCTTCCCATTTATACTTCTTGTGTTCCAAGTTCCATAAGTCGTAGTCCGTAGTCCGTTCCAGTTCATCGCCTTTAGAATCAGTCCAGTTGTCTCTCTTGTATTGCTCGTAATCGTGATTTAAAGCAGACAGGTGATTGGCCTGTTGTGCCTTTGCATGGTGGAGGGGCTGCCTCCTTACGGCCTCCATACATGCCGCCCTCCTCCTTTTTCATCCGGGCTTGGGACCGGCATAGGCGGAGTTTTCTTTGTTTTCTATCTCTAATATATCCTCTCAGTCGGTACCTCATTACGTGTGACGTCCTCTGTGTGTTTGAGAGAATTAAAAGTGGATGTATATCATCACCATCATAAATTTCTTTCGTGCTCCCTCCATAACAGGGATTCACCATTGAAGTTAGTCTCCCCAACAGGAAGCCTACACCAGGCATGCAGATGACCTTGAAGCGATGGGTTCTGTAGCAATTTATTTCACGTCACGAGGTTGCCAATCCCACGCACAACCTCATACCAGGCGCCTTGTACGACATGCCTGAGCGTGAAAATAGTCCTATTATTTCTTTGTCTCTTCTGACCCCCTGGAACATCACGGGGCGATTGTAAGTAAAATAACAATAACGAGAAAAACGTAACTTGACGTTTCTGTGTTCAGATGACATGTTAGATCAATTGATATCTGGTTGTCAGTAGTCGACGTCTGTCAGACCCAGATACCTAGTCGTAAAACGTGAGAAGCTACCCACAAGCGGAGCTAAATATATTCCTGAAATTCCAGCCAGGGTTACTCATCTCATAAAAAAATACATGATCTGTCAGTCGGAAACCGCACACAGAGCCGATTATCTACTCAGAACCTGACTAGTAATATAGACGTGGTTACTTGCCCAATAAATTCTTCCAAACAATGCCTAAAGTTTGCAACATAATTGATTGAAATAATATGTTCTCTTATTATATCTCGTTTGTTCCTTATTTTTTTAGCAAAGGTGTAGGAAGTCGCATTTTTTTAGAACGATCAAAAGTAGTAGCACATAGCACATATTGTAAAGTTATGTAGTTGATCGGATGGTGTGGAATGAATGCATGCATTTAATTTTACATCACTGACCTTGCATAGTAACTGGCAGTGCAGACTCAAGATAGTTTACAATAACAAGTCAACGCATAGGCTCAACGTAGGATAGATATAAGCCAATAGTGAGTGAGTGAGTGAGTGAGTGAGTGAGTGAGTGAGTGAGTGAGTGAGTGAGTGAGTGAGTGAGTGAGTGAGTGAGTGAGTGAGTGAGTGAGTGAGTGAGGGAGTGAGAGGTTTGACCTACAGCATGCTAAAATAAATAGGTAGTATTACAAAAGGCACGATGATATTTAATTACAATAGGACTCACATTGACACCAAGTTCACCGCACACAAAAATAAGAATCTTCATTACAGATGTCAAGGCAATCATTTCGATAGGCTGTGAAACAGTAACACGGAGAACAACAAAAGCGACAACCAATAAGTTACAGACTGTCATTAATGGGTGCTTGAGCTGAATAGAATGATTAAAACATTATGACAAGATCACTAATGTGGAAATAATTGACAACACCAGACAAATACCAGTGGGATAAGACGTAATGGAAATGCATTGGTGGTGTATAAAACACTATTTGAGGAAACCAAGTGATAGCATTACAAGGTATTTCTTACTCTGGTATCTCCAAGGTAGAAGAAATAAAGGGAACCCGAAAAAAATTCACTAGTGGGATACATTAAAAATGATACAAATGACATGAGAAGAAATTGACCTGATGGGGCAGGGCATATTGGCGTGGAGTAAATTAGCTGAAGGCTTGTACACCATAGAAAACAATAGCGTAATGAATGTTCTCCTTGGTCGTGTATTTACTTACACTGTGTAGTTTTTATCTATAACTAACACATTCAAGCGAAATCACTACCTCGGGCGTTGGCATAGCTGGCGAGTCCTTTTTTAGGGCTTTATGCTAGTAGATAGATAATGTTGGTCCTTTTCAGGACTTAGTAACTGTGACCGCGCTGCTGTTACTGGTTACTGTGTGTTATCTCACTAGGTGGCAGATGGCAGGCCTTGTGACGTAATTCAAGTTTACAATCTCTCCTTTTTATCTTCCAAGTTATTTAAATTGGAAACAACTTATTAAAACAACACATATAATGAGCTATTCAAATGATAGAGTTCGCATAGAGGCCTTTACTGGGTCTTTGTACTTCAGGTTAACTCATACATGAATTCTATGTCTTGTAACTTCCGTATTCCTTTTTAACTTATTCTTTTCTCCTGTAGACTTCCTTAGTCTTCCCAAAACCTGCTCCTATTTCCTCATATACCAATGCTCTTTATTAGCATTCCATACTTGATTTGTTACTTAAATATTTTCCTCGACGAACTGGCCAGACAGGTCTCTATAACTGCTCCTAGCAACAAAATTCATCTCATGCATAAATAATTGTATGTACACCCTTCTGATACTCACAAGTGAGAGAGCATATTTGAAGTTCTTCTATAGAAGTCGACATTCACTTTTTCTTGAAAATCATATGCAATTCTGGATACTTCAAACCTTGTTCAATATGGCTCCTCTATAATATCTCTAGTTTCCTTCAAATGTTTACAGCCTTTTGGTTACTTTACACATAGTCGTTATAACCATCCGTTTTTCTTGGTACATAGTCGTAAAGTTCTTGTAATGAACTGGCAAATCGTGCTTTTGCAAGATTCTCCTGTAAACAACATTCTACTCTGTGCAAAATATAATCATAGTTCAATACTTACAAAAAACACAGCATAAACGCTGATCTCCATTCAGAAATACACCTTAACCGTGAACCACATAATCAAATCAAACTATCTCCCGATAGAATAACACTGGCTAGTGATGGCTGAACATCTAAACATTATTCACATAAACCCTATCTGTAAAACCACAGAAGGTTCATCTTATCCGCACAGCGATCACACCTTCTTCCTGAAGCACAACTCAGGACTGCCTGTCATCTAATGACCTCTGGTCATTTTTCGTGGTGTGTTTTCTTGCCACTCTTCTGATTCGCTGACCGAAATCTTTTTACTTAAATTTATTGGTCAAGCCTTTTTTTTCTTGTTCTCGAACTTTCTATTTACAACTCACTATAATCACTCACTATTATTTAACATGAACCGGTATTCTGAACCGTTGTCAGTTAGCAATATTATTATTTTCATTCATTATTTTCTCTTGTGAGCTGTCCTAACTATCTCACCTTAACAATAGCATGAATAATGCTTGGGCAAATCCCACGGTGACATATCTATCAACGCTGATCGGGTTAGCAGTCAACAGAGTTGACTTTATTTTTGTATGGTAAATGCGCTCTGATATAACCAAATAGGTTGACAGGAACGCGCCTCGCTAGAAGAAGGCAAAAACATAACCAAAAAATAATATTGTTACTTTGTGAATCAGGATTTTCAAGCCTTTTCTCAACCCAGACTGCATAATCAATGTTTAATGATGGCACACCCACGATCGACGGCTCAAGATGAAATTGTGTTTTTCTGTGTTCAGCCTCGCTGTGATTATAAATTGCTTTATTAAGAAATGTATGCATCGCTGTTTCTTCGTTGAGTTAACATGTAATTTAGTTGTTTTTTAAAGACAGTTCTTCATATTTGATTGTCTATCTCAAAGACTGTTGGTCTGATGTCTGTCCTGCCGTCTTGGCAAACATGATAACATAGCTTGCTTACTTACTTACGTAGTTGTTCCTCTTCTACGATGGGGTGTAGGGATTTGTCAGAGAGAGCGCCATACTATCCTGTCGGCTGTCTTCCTCCTGGTCTGGTTCCTTTGTGCTTCAGAGATGGTCTAATGTTGCCCTCCTAGCAAACTCTGGGTCGTCCTGAAGGTCTGGATACCTGGATCTTGTTTTCCCATATTTGTCATGGTAGCCGATCTTCTTCCATTCTGCAGACATGGCCAAACCATCGTAGTTGGAACTGTTCCACTTGGGACTGCAGGGGCTGGGTTTTGAGGCCATGACGTGGCCATGACATAACATTATTAACAAACTTGATCGTTTAATCATCTTGATGAACTTTGTTAAACTGATCATTCTGATTAACTTGGTGACCTAATATCGTGATGATCCGTGGTAGCCCAGTAGTTAGTGCACTGGCTTCCTAGCTCGGTGGTCCATGGTTTAATCCCCAGTTGAGGTGGGATTTTTTAGACCGCAAACGGTTCAGGGGTCGACCCAGCCTCATGAAGTGGGTACCACAGCAACTCTGGGAAGGTTAAGGCGGCCAGCGTGATGCTGACCATATCACCCCTAGTGTGTCGATGGTCAAGACATTATGGGCCTAACACAGTATTCCCATTATGCCTGAATGGGCTTGTAACGGGATCCTAACTTCGTGATGAACGTGGCGATTTGATCATTTGCATGAATGTGATGCTCTAATCATGTTTAGGAAATTGATGATGTATTTGCTTGATGTAGTGTTCGAAGCTACTTAATAAACGCTAAATATCTCAGCGAACCTAATGATCTGTTCATCTTGGTGATGATCTATTTATCTTATATTTATTAATTTGGCTATCTAGAAATGTTGATGAAGTATGCCATCCAGTCTTCTCAATGAAGTTGGCATTCATGTCATCTTAGTTATTAACGTGCTTATCCAGTCATCTTGATGAACGTGACGACCCAATAATTACATTCAGAATGAGGCGATTTTCTCATCTTGATAACATTGATGATCTAATAGTGGTGATGAACCTAATATTATAGCCGTCGTTTTTACCTCAGCGTTCCACTCATGGTGTCGCGAGAGGTTAAATAATTTATGAAGAATATAGACGACAAGGTGTATCAGGTGATGCTAGGATAGTTGCCAGAGAAGAGTCTGGTCTTATAAGAAATACCCCATTCTCAGAAAAGAGCAATGGTGTACAGAGTTCATAAGTTTAAAGTCAGGCTGTAAAGAATTTCTGGCCGAGATAGTAATATTCAGTACCAGTATTCTATGGTGCCACTCTCGGAAGTCTACCTATGAGCTTTTATGGTATCTATGGGAATTAATTAAATTTAAAGTAAAATGAATTCAAAGCTGACATAAAGTAATCAAAACAGTGCACTACAATTTCTTAATTTTATTTATGTACATTCATCTGTTTGGTTTTGTTTGTGTAAACACCAAAACATACAGATTTAAAAAAAAAACACTAATGATGTTGCATGTACGCTCGTATGTACACAAAATAAAGGCACTACGGTACTAAAAATAAGAGCTTAGTTTACCAAAATTTTGGTAAAGCTGAGGCTTTTTACCCGATCTGTAAATCTTTCAAAACTTCGATAATTTATTATTCCGATGTTTTCCAGCCGATTCCTTTCATCCAGGTCTTGTTTACACCGGTCAATTAGGCGCTACCATTCTAACAAGCTATCCTTTTTCTGCCTCCCTTGTAGCGTTTTCAATCGCAGTCGAAACAGGGGAAAACAGCCTCCGCTCTAAGTTATTACTGCATGTAAACACTCCTAACTCCTGTGTCCATGCTTCTACAACTTAAATCCATGTATCTAATGAAAGCTTATGATTTCTATTATCTTACTGTGCTCACTGTTCCGGGGACATACCCTATCCTTTGACCTGAAGTCACAAATACACATTCACGTTTGCACGAATTACATCTAGCTAACCTGCAGCCTACGGGTTCCTGCTACGGGTTTTCAGCTCGTGCAGCGATTGGTCCAAACATTTATTGCACATCCTGATATAGGTAGGCAAGGTAGGCTCTCGTTAATTGCCATTAGATATTGGTTCAAAACTACGCTACACATGGTATACAGTAAGTTGACTTTGACAATCTCTCTCTCTCTCTCTCTCTCCCTCCCCCCCCCCCCCCCCCCCCCTTCCCCATGGGATCTTCCCAGAACAATTGATAGAAGCAAATCTAAAGAGAAATATGGCGAATTTGTTAGAGTGCTAAATGAGATAACAATATGTTTACACGAGCTGAGAACAGTTAATATTGCGATCAGACTGGTAATGATCTGTATGTCAACTTAAAAAAAAAAGAAAATTTTGTCTACAAGACATTATCCTCTTTCTTATACGGCGCACTCTATTATATTTTCTGAATAGAGACGGGAATTTTGCTCTAAAAATAATTTTTAATGCGTCTGATAGTGAATCCAGACATTGATTTTAGAGGTTTCTAAGAGATAAATTGTCATGTAGAGTTATTGTAGCTGAACTAAACATAACTACACTACACTTTACCTACTTCTGTTGTGTTATCGCTTAAACAAAAGAAATTTTTTAAAACTATTCTTCAAAATTAAATGGCTGGTTTTCTTTTGAAAACTTCAGTAGTAATTTGTAAAAATGTAAACAGTAATTTTGAAATAAAAAAATCTTAATATGTTATTTTAAGTGAATAGCCTGACGTACGTTTAGTATGGATACTATGTATAAAACACTTTTATATGTGTAGCAGTGTCGACTGTGAAATCCAAATAAGCAAGGCCCCATTAAGAAATATGTAAGTAACAGGCTTAGGTCATGGCACCAATTCGTAATATTAAAGCTCAAGGTGGACACTCTCTGTTGATAGCCCAGAGATTTGTTTTTTACAGGAAACCTAAGTGCCAAAACATTACGTATCCTGTGACTGTAGTAGCTCTGGTATTTTTGTTCTTATTATAATGCAGTTCGTTATAAGCTTTGTAATGTCCTCCTGTCATCATAATAGTTATTCTTAACAAAAATAACACAAATAAAGATACTATAAGATTTTGAACGCAAATCTGTACCGTAACGTAACGTAACGTAGTACAATTCAATATCCAGAAGAGCAATGCTGGTAGAATCAAAACAAAAAAAAAAGGAAAAAATGTCTTAATATTATCTTTTATGTAAGTTTAAATGTGTGGCTTCATGATCTCGTTATTTGAAAATATGAGTTTATTGAAACTCCCTATTCTTCAGTTGCAGTAATCATGTGTACCAGTAGATATAGTATGACTCTCAACTAGAGGTGGGTAAATCGACACACTCCGCTGTTTCGAGACAGTCGGCTCAATGATTTAAACTGTGTCGAAACAGTGTATCGACACAACGGCACTATTGCCCGTATCGGGGAGAAAGAAGTCTCTAATATACAGTATACATTACTATACATGAACTGTTTTTCCTTGCGCGCTACTGTCGTGTGTGAAAATCTATGGCATTTCGTGTAACCACAATTCAATATTTTTACACAAGTCTTCGTTATGATGAAATAAAACGGAGATATGATGATAGCTGCAGTATATGTGAAAATAATTAAAAACAACAATAATAACAACAGTAATAATAACACATGATATCAAACTAGAGTAAGCTAGTTTTGGTAGACAATGATTCAAATCCACACCGAGTACACAGATATCAGCAGAGCTAATAAAGTGTCCATTACATTTATACGAACACACGGACACTTTCAACTTTAACATAGTGCCAAAACATTGACAACTGCAGCACTGACACAATTTCCAGTGTCTATAATCTCTCAGCAAAAATAATATCACTTGTAAAATTAAGTCATCATAACATATCTGAAAAATATGACATTTTGAGATTCCATACTAATGTTCCGAACGGTTCACTCAAATTTTACAAAGGCCCACGGATGGTGAGACAGTGAGACAGTGTGTCTCTGCAAAACAGCGAGGCAGACAGGAACTGAAACTGCTTCGAAACAACAAGCAGGCTGTGTGTCGAATCTTTCGGACATTCTGCTGTTTCGAAGCATTGTTTCGACACATACACACAGTAGCCATCTCTACTCTCAACCAGAAACAGTTACTTATGCCCATGAAACATGAAATGAAGTCGTGGATATGTGTATTGCACTTCTCACGGGTGCCTGAATCATGCCTTTATGTGTATTATTTATTTACTTGTTCAGCAAAGTTCGCCCAGATTTTTCACGAGGCAGTTACCTCTGCTCCCAGAATCCTAGTGCTCACTAATAACCACTGCTAGTCTTGATTATCCTATGGTCATAACACCAGAAAGGTTAGACAAGGGGTTGGCAACCTTTCCATGTCAAAGAGCCAAATATTTAATTTTGTCTTCATTTTGAAAGACTGAAGAGCCGCATAAAAAAAAAAATCCCTTGGTATCTCTCATTCAATTATATATATATATATATATATATATATATATATATATATATATATATATATATATATATATATATATATATATATATATATATATATATATATATATATATATATATATACTCATGGAAAAAAGTAAGTGTGCAGCACTCAACAGTGCACTGTGCGTGTGTTCTTGGGTGAACTTAAATGCAAGTTGGCACACATTTCTGCGTGAGCGTTGTTCACTTACCCGTGCAATTACAATTGGATCGCACTATTCATGGGGAGATAATCACGGTGCAAGATAAATCACGTGAAAAGTGCCGTAGGGGAGAATTTATCACAGATAAAAGGAAGGTAAGTGTGTAGCTCTAATCACAAGCATGTGAAAACGTAATCGTTGAAATAGAGAGTACCAAGAGTCCAACAGAAACATCTTTTTTTGACAATGCCAAGATTGAACAAGCAAAACAACATCGAAATAGGTGGACATACACGGTACTGAAATCAAGATTTCATTTTTTCGTGGGTATGCCACACTGAGTTTAGTTTTTATCTTTCTTTCATGACACTTTCACTAAAATCAAATTGATCACTTGGTCTTTTATTCAATATTCAACCACATTGTGTGCCAACTTTTATTTCATTTCGTCCATGAAATCACGCACAGTGCCCTATAAAGTGTTGCACACTTACTTTATTCCATGAGTATAAATATATATATATATATATATATATATATATATATATATATATATATATATATCTATATATATATATATATATATATATATATATATATATATATATATATATATATATATATATATATATATATATATATATATATATATATATATATATATATATACTTCTCAATACCATAATCCCCGCCGTAAGTACGTCGGTCGGTCAGTCACATCATGCACACCTCCATTTGCGCACTTATCTATTTTCGAGAGAGTACAATAACTTTCAACCACAGCGAAGGGGGTGCAACTGTGGTTGAAAGTTAGACAATAATTGTATTGTTTCCCTTATATTGTCGTAGATTTATGATAGGGAAATTAAGACACAGATTGGTCCCTTCTGAATAGATTAGAACCTGAGGTGACTCAGTGAGAGATAATAATAGAAATAGATTTTCACGAGTGAGATGGTGGAAACTAGGTAATTCTGTCCCTGAGACTCGAGGGGATCCTCTCGCTCAGCCTATCTCTACAACAGAAAGTATTTGTCAGACAGATAACTCAGTTATATAGATGTACTATATATCAACCACTCACCGACACACACACACATAAGTGACGACAGTTTGACGTACAAACGTGAAAACTATAAAAATGGAATATAGATATTTTTGGACGAGCTGACCGACACATTTGAGTAAGTTTATGTAAATTTTATTTATCATAAAGAATTTCACAACACAGTAAATAATGTTAGACTATCAAATCAATACACAAATAAACATAGGTTAAGGAATCAATAACAGAGTTGACCAATAGGTGTAATCCTTTCCCCCTCTGTTGAACCAAGATCCCGTTATAAGAGAAGTTATTCGCCCCAAAGAGTCACAGATTTATACACTATGGTCTAGGATTTCTCTCTACCGTAAATAACAGAGGTTTTTCCTGTAATCTACTCTGAAATAGATAGCATATGTAATCTTTAAGAAGAAAAACAATCAATGGATATATGGATTATAGAATCAAAGAATTAATCATCCCTGCATTTTCTCGCTCTGACACACTTGTGATCACAAGACGTGCTCTCTTACTTAATAGGCACTCTCACCACATCTGGAACAATTGTTTAAGGATCAAAAAGGCCATCCAATGGTGTGTTTAGGCGAAACAAGCCCCAGCTTCTCCAATGCTAATAAATTCAAATCTTGGGAAGCGCTTGCTTCACTATGGTATGTAGGATGCTGATAAATGTCACTTCAATTTTTGTCCAGGCAGTAAATAAATAAGATGTCTAATGTTCACAAGGGTACAGTAGCTTGAAATAATCGATTGTTACCTCGAGTTGCAGGTAAATAACTCTGTTCAGGATTTATCTTCTTCTCAACACAGTGGTTGTTATACAAGTAATGTCACAGGTTTGATTATGTTAAATGTTTGATTTAGTCGCCACCACGGGCCGACTGTAAAACTTTGATTATGGGAAAAGAAATCTGGAACTCAATGCCAGTTACAATATAAAGTTCAGAAAATTAGTTCTTTTCGTCTAGTTATTCTCTGCTATACATAAACAGAAACCGCTGGTAGGTTTTGGGCTTGACCCAGATATTGTATAAAAGGAAGAGAAAAACATAAATACTCAGCCCTAATATTTTACACGATCCTACGCGTAAATAGAATATGTTCACTACGGTCATTTATCTTAAATTATAAACCGCAAACTTAGAGCTTGTCTTATCGTTTAAACTCCCGTGAAATAAATTCTAGTCATTAAAAAAAATCAATCATCATGAATTAGAAACAAATACATATCTCGTCAACACTCATGATGAATCAGTGCATTTACTTAGTTAGTTAAAATGTTCTCTGACTAGTTACTAGCAATTTAATTAAATTTATTTATAGCTGAATAAGTTTTAGCTAGAAATATAATTATTCTGCTATCCACTGTAACATAGTAAACTTGAGAATTGTCAAATGACGATTAAACTAGTAAATCGCTCTGCATGCAATCTAGTGAAGATATTATTCGAACTAACAATTCTATCACTCGACAATACTAGTCATATTTATATTTTTACCTTCACACAAACTTCTAAGATTTTCTCCACGAGAAACTAAGACTCTACTATTACGGTGATTCTAGAACTCGCGCTAGAAGTCTCTCTAAAGCTGTGGTAGTACTGAATGAATGAAGTCTAAACTGCTGGGGTATAAATATCTGAAACTGACAAAGAATCAAAGGGAAAGTTGAAACTAGCAGACTCTTGCCAGATGTTGGCACCTTTTGGAAAATCTACATAAATTCTATCTTATTCTGCGAATCAAACAACTTTTATCGCACCCATGCCGAAGCCAGGTCTACATTAAGATCTAGATGAAATAGAATCTACATATATTATCATCTCACTCTCGCCATCTGCAGAAGTGGTCGTAAATGAATTATAGCGAGAGTCTTTGATATGGCGGTTCGCATCTTGTAAATTAACTTACAACGAACGAATCCAGGCAAAGGTAATAGACAAATTGTCTCCCCCTTCCATAACCCGACTGATCTCATTACGGCGATTTTTATGATCGCTGCCGAGATAATTACAGGTGAGCGGGACCCGGTCTGCTCGCTAACCTGCATCAAAGAGAATGCAATTAAATGCTACCAGCCATAAACTGCTTGCTAAATTATAAGAAAGACAGAGGTTTGAATATGTGAGGGTTAAATTCCTACAGGCGTAGGTGACAGAGAAGGTAGAAGAGAAAAATGAAGATAAAGAAAAAGATATATGAAATCACTTAATCATCAAAGTCGACCAGAGCAAGATTTTAAAAGTACGAACAATACAAGACATGTTGTCATAAAAGAAATTTAATGAGACTTTTGCTGTTGGCTTTCCTTGCAAAGTTGGTCAATATTTGGTGAATAATCTATTGTTTTCATTTTCAAGCATGACTGGAGATTCACGTAATTCAATTAGCTTCTTAATTTGCTTTCGAGATAATTAATGCTGGAAAATAATTGTTCAAAAAATATGTTGATTCAAAAATTGAAAGAAGCCCAAATGCAAATTTCTTCAGCTGCACATAGCTGTCGGGTAAATAGAGATGGAGGGACAGACAATGATATCAAAATAAGAATACAAAAAGCAATAGAAGCTTTCATTGCATTGGGAAACATATGGAGAACAAGAGAAATCAAGTCCAACACGAAAATAAGAATCTTCAACTCAAATGTCAAGTCAGTCCTATTGTATGGCCCTGAGACATGGAGAGCAACAAAAACAACAACTAAAAAGCTACAGACTTTTATAAACGGGTGCTTGCGTATAATAGAGGGACTGAAATGGTATGACAAAGTCACAAATGTGGAATTGATGACAAGAACCAAACAAGTGATAGTTGGAACAAAAGCTGAGAAGAGGACGCTGGCGATGGATAGGACACACATTGAGGAAACCTGTTGATAGCATTACAAGGCAGTCCTTGTTCTGGAATCCACAGGAAAAGAGTGGCAGAGGTAGACCAAAACATACATGGAGAAGAGAGCTGGATACAGAGGTGAAAGTGATGAGGAAAACATGGAAAGAACTTGAGCGGATGGCACGGGACAGGAAGACTTGGCATGTGTTTGTTGAAGGCCTGTGCTCCTCGGGGAGCTAAACGGTATTGATTGATGATTGATCGCGGTTTAATATTATTCTTTCTGATTTTAGGCGTAAAGGTCGTAAGGAGTTTCACTGCTGTGTGAGCTCTTGTTTGAACCCACTTCTCGCCATTTACTAGGGCAGTGCAGTCGAAGTCAGAAGTCGGAGTCGAGGAGTCAGTAGTTTTATACTGAGTCGGAACTGGAATTGAAGCTGGTTAGAAGTCCCCCCTACTCCGACTTCTGTTATAATTTAAACATTCCCAAATGTGTGCGTGTGAGGTGGGGAAATCAGAGTATTTGTCGAGAAATAGGGATCTTTTTAATTAAACTCCTTCATCTTAGTCAGTGTGCAATGTTGACTCAAAGTCATGCAGTAAGACTTCACTAAATAACTGGGTTGAAATTACTTGTTTCTTCCGTTGCCCGTTAATGGTTACGATACGCCTCGCGCGATACTGTTGTACTTACCTTCGATTTGCATCGTCTGCAATGTCTAACAACGTGGTTGTGACATCTGTACCGTGCGTATGTTCTCGTTTGATCCTGAGGTATTGTTAATTGCGTGTGCGGACATCAAGAATATAATTTCCGTCCGTAATTAGGAATCAGTGCTTTCATCGGCCTATTAGAGGTAAGACCTCTTTATTTACGTGCCTTTCCTCCGGCTAAAATCAACGTTAAGGGAGGATCTCATAATCATCTTTTTTTTCCTTTTTGTTGCTTAAGGAGCTACCACTGCAACATTTACAATTCCAGATTCCCTGTCTGATTCCTCGTTGTTAAACAGTGGATACGAAACGCATGCGCTACTGTTTGTTGCAAAGAACTGCATGAACGGCAAACGGAAGTGACATTTCATATTAATTATGAATTCATTGATACTTCCTTTTGCGTTCTCAAAATTCAGTTTGTTTCCTGGTAACTTGATATTAACATCATCAATAATCAAGTTGTCTAATAAAGTCCACGAAGTTGGCCATTTTGTAAAAAAAAAAAAACGTCCTTTTTCGATTACTTTTTTTTTAATACATAGAAAGCCACAAGTACTCCTCGAAGTCTTATAAATGGTCTATGGCAGTGAATCTAAGCTTATGGGCGGCAACCCAAAAGTGGAAGCAGTAATATTGCTATTGGTCTCGCCCCATTACATTTCCCTAACTCGAAGTTTAAAGATGGTATGCCTGTGGCTTAATTCTTATATACATAGCATGGATAGCTAGGTTCATCAAGTAAGGAATTTGAGTCGTGGTCGTAAAAAGTTTGAGAACCACTGGTCTAAGGAGACCTCATAGAACACATTCACACAGTTTGTGGAATTATTAATGGTCACGTATCTGTTGTGTCTGCCTATTCTTTTTTTTTCTCCACAAGCAGGCAACTGCTTGGTTGCTCTTCCCAACTTTAATAATGGGTACGTGTTAAAAAATTTCTTTCCAAGACAGTTATAAAGTGTCGTCCACACATGACGTCAGGCAGTGAGGGAAAAAAAAAAAGGGGTGTCATATTTTTGTGGTGAAGTGTGCATTATCTCCTTAAAGACACCCGAGAAACGCACGGAATTAGTGATTTTTCATCACCATTCACTAACTATTCATTATTTGTGTGCGTATGCGTGTGTGTGATAGCGCACAGTTATACAAGTATTTGTGCTGGGCTATTATTAAGACGGATGCATCTGGTATTGAAAATTATCCGCTTATTTCTCTAGGTATTTTCAAAAAAAAAAAATTTAATTAAGTTTCCCTTTATGACACATAGTGGTTGTACCACCAAGCGTTGCCTGGGGTTATGGTACAGTAATCTGTATGACCTAATGATGCATGGTACACTCACTGCCAACAACCAACAAGTCATTATTAAAACAATAAGGAGGGGAAACCTGAGGCCTGTAAACTGCAAATAAATAAACAAACAACACACAAAGGTATTTTATCAGGCACTCAGTGAGAAATAAAGAAGTAGAAGACCAGACAACAGAAAAACAACAGAAGTGATAGGCTTACCGGGATTCGAACCTGGACCTTCCAAACGGCACCCACCGCCTAGCCACGGGAGCGAATCGCCGCTATCCACTCTGCCAGCTAAGCATTACTTTATTAAAACAAGCCAATCAACAAAGCGAGACAGCCAAACAAACCAATACGAATCAAGCAACCTACAAACATACAAAGGGGAAAATAAACAGAAACTAAAGTAACAAGTAAAAGAACCAATTGAGCAAGCAAACAGCCAGCAGTTGCCAATATTAAAATGTAGGTGAGGTAAAGGTAGTCACACAGCAGATACTGCCGTAAGGGAGTAACGTGTTAGAGACTCCACTATACTAGCTCCAGCATCGAGAGGTCGAGTGACCAGGATCCTTCCTCGTTGCCTTCTCCTTTCCTAACTCAAGACTACAAACAGAAAAACCAAGGACATGGATAAAACAAGAAGATACGAACCAATCTACTAACTAGCATATTAAGAAATGAAACAAGCAACACTTTTATTTTAAATCATATAAGTGAACAATAATAATAATAATAGCCCCTTCAGTCATAATTGACTATGGGAATGCGCCCCTGAGGTGACAGCCCTCAGCTGCTTATTTTCCTGATGCTCCTTTCGACGTTTTCTCCTCTCCTCTGCTTGTTGTGTGAGCCTCTTTTCGCCCAATCTGAGGTGGTGCCGTAAATAGCATCGCCACTTAGTGCGATCGGCAGCTTCATCCTCCGATGTTACTGGATCCATGTCCAGCGCCCCCATATCTCTCATATCTCACATATATATAAGTGAACAAACAAAACATTATAGCGAAATAAATTAATCACAGCGGATAATTCGAACAGGGGCGCAGCACCAATGGTGTCATTCCTGTGAACGCCATTATGCAGTATGCCAAGGGGTGCGCACGCTCATATGTTGGGTGCCTGTATCTATGAACTTGCTTTTGACAGTTCAGTAATAGCGATCCTTGGATATTATGCAACAGCGTACGGAAAAATGTCACTGTGTGTTGTATCGGTTTACTATATACACACTAGCAAGCGTTTTAAATCAAGGTGTTTTGTTCAGTATTCATTTTATTGGAGTTAAAGTCTTCTTCTTTCTTCTTCCTCGTTCGCCTTCAGACTTCATTAATGACTCTAATAAAAGAGGTAATCAACTCAAGGTTCCTGACATCTCCAAACAGTTTTTCGTTGCCAGAAGTGGTCTGTTGCCATATGCTACTCCCTTCATTGCTGTAGGTTTGGCAGGACAGGAGTTCTAGTCTAATCGTTGTACCAGCTGGTTGCTAGAGACTACTACAAACGTTGTCTATCATTCCTGCTGTGTCCAAGAGTCGTGATGTTAACACCAAAGATGTGCTTTACGTGAGATGTTGAAGGAGAATTATTTTTCCAAATTGTCTTTATGAGTTCTCATAATGCCAGAAACGTTCGTCTTTATGTTCTCATCGCAGCGCTGACTGGCCATTTCAGGTCTAATGGGAAGACGATGATTTCGATGTATGATCAATATTTTACCAGCCTCGTGTTAATGACATTGGGGAGGGGGTGGTTTCATGCCTTTCTCGTAAGGAAGAGACTATCAACAAAGAGCCACTAATGAGTGTAACAATAAATCTCCTAATGAGAGGAAGTTAGAGGTGGCAGGAAAAAGAAGGAGATGATGACGGAACAGCAAGAATAAGAATACGTTCAGTACAAGTAGTAGGAGGAAGAAGAAGTAGAATAAAAAGGAGAACAAAGATAAGAAAAGGTAGGAAAACGCAGACAAAAATGAAGATTGCTAAATAAAGAAATGGAGGATAAACCAAAGCAAGAGTTTTAAAATGTTTTTAAAAAAATTTTTTTAAATAAAATATTACGGAACTTTGAAATATATTCACCGTTTATTTCCGGGGGGTCTCTAGGAAGACAAAACAGAACTAATACTCGCCTAGTATATCATTTAAGGCGACAAACTTGAGGTTGTGTATATGTTGGCAAGTGCAGCACGTGAAGCAAGTTGCTGCATAAACCACACGAATACTTTGACGCAGGTTACATAAAAGGTGGCTAGCTGCAGTTGTGGCTGCATGCTCCATTACGAGCATAAAGAGAATAGATGATGATGATAATCATGATGGTAAAATATCAACATTTCATTACAACGAAATTAAGAATAAGCGTAAAATACATGTGATCTCTTCTACGAATGCTAAAAAAAGGAGCAAGATAAGGAGAAAATAAGATTAACGTTTGACGGTAAAGAGAATAAAAATGTTCAGTTTGTCAGGAACAATTTTTAAAGTTACTCATTTTAAAAAGAATAGTTAACTTTCTTGCCGCACGGTCATAACTGTACTTACGCAAATAAACTTGAACATTCCATTAGTTCCTAATCCACGTCTCGCTTCAGTTCAGCAAGCAGAACTAATTACGGTAATCCTAACCCATTTCCACACTGTCTCTCCAACTCCCTCTCTCTGGTGTTCTCTCTGTTGAATTCTCTCTGCCAGTCCCTCTTTATCTTCAATCATCTGCCTATCTGGTTTCCTGGGAATATGTCATCACCCAAACCCACTCTAGCACGCAATCATTCAATGTTTCCTGGGAATATGTCATCACCAAAACCACTCTAGCACGCAATCATTCAATGTTTCCTTGGTGTGTAGCAGAAACCCGAGAAGATAAACACGCCATTACCACATAAAATACTCGTTTCTATTTCTTTTCTTTCTACTCAATATCATTCCTTCTTATCATATCTTTTATTGTTTATTTATTATTGCTTCTACTGAGCGTCCGATTGACTGAGTGGTTAGAGCGCTGGGCTCTCGCGGTGCCGAGTTCGAATCACGGTACCGACACGCCCCAGTCTACTCAGCTGTAAATGGGTACCTGACTCTGCTCTTTGAGTTAGGGAAGAAAAAAAAAAAGCAGCGAGGAATTGAACTGGTCACCCCCACCTCTCCATGCTGGACCTAGTATGGTGAAGTCTCTAACACGTCAATCCCCTGTGGCAGTACCTGCTATGGGTCAACCTGTACCAATTTAAATAAGTATTTAATTGGTTCAGTTTTACAATGATTTAGTTTAACTGTTTCCCGGTCATATTTGCAATATTATATTCCTTCGTACCCCAAATAGTTTCCGGGGGGGGGGGGGGGGGGGGGAGGGGGGGGGGGGTGGGGGGGGGTTGGGGGGGGGGGGGGGGGGGGGGGGGGGGGGGGGGGGGTCTGTGAAGTGACAAAGAAAGACTAGAACTAATGCGCCCTAAGGCATGTCGTACAAGGCAACTAAAATGAGGTTGTGCGTTGGGCTGTGAACCTCATCCTGTAAAACAAAGAGACACAGACAACTCCGTTGCAAGAACGTGTGAGTGCTTGGTGCAGGCTTCCTGTAATGGAACAGCGGTTCTGTAAGGAACGCCAAGGAAAATAATGGTGATAATGATGATAATAAAGATGATAATGATAATAAAGATGATAATGATATGCCTGTGTGAAATGAATATGACCTTCCATATTTTTGTATTTTAAATATCTACATAGCTCCCTGTGTCGTATATGACCCACGCTGAGAACCACTGGTCTAAATCACAGTGCGGTATGTTACACGGTGGTGATGTTTTATTTATCCCTTGTACGCCAAGATTTATTTATGTGCCATAGAAACTGCTGTCCAGATATAAATCTTAAACGTACTCAAAATGTGTTTGGTATGCCCTCAGGCCAGATGATATTTTACCGTTTTGCTGAACCCTCTATGAATAAAGTATAATTATCCTTCTGGTATTATGTACTTTCCAGTTTATCTTTTGCGTGTTTTCTATCGCCGCTGCTCAATTCTCCCTTTCCAAATGTCGTCGGTCTTAGGCCTGCTGGTCATTCATCTTCTGTCTAATCACGTGTTAGTACCACCCATGCACTCTATCCACTCTGCCAACTGTGACACTTATTTCTACAACAGCATTAATAATTCGGAATTCGCAGTGTTATAGCCCATCTTTTGAGTTTTATTGCTGGTTTATATAGATCTTTGCATTTCTTTAGATTATATTAGGACGCATTTCCAAAACGGAACAGCGCCTTTTTCCGACATAACATTTGTAGCCACATTATTCTGTATGTTCTCGCTGGTGGAGAAATATTTCCACCGCCTGTACTTCCTAGTCGTATAAATAACTTGATATCTACTTACATATGAGAAAACAAATCAAGAGGTCATAGAAAACTTAGGTATGAAGATAGAATTAATGAAGGACATCAAAATTATGCAGCTAGAATATTTTGGCCTCGTAAAACGACATAACAGCTTACTGAAGACCATTATAGAAGGTAGAGTTGAGGGCAGATGTGCAAGAGGAAGACAGCGATATAAGTGGGAAAATAACATCGAGAGATGGACAGGAAAGAGTCTATCAGAGTGTACTATCACGACGAAAGACAAGAAAGAGTCTATCAGAGTGTACCATCACGACAAGAGACAAGAAAGAGTCTATCAGAGTGTACTATCACGACAAGAGACAAGAAAGAGTCTATCAGAGTGTACCATCACGACAAGAGACAAGAGAGAGTCTATCAGAGTGTACCATCACGACAAGAGACAAGAAAGAGTCTATCAGAGTGTAGCATCACGACAAGAGACAAGAAAGAGTCTATCAGAGTGTACCATCACGACAAGAGACAAGAGATAGTCTATCAGAGTGTACCATCACGACAAGAGACAAGAAAGAGTCTATCAGAGTGTACCATCACGACAAGAGACAAGAAAGAGTATCAGAGTGTACCATCACGACAAGAGACAAGAAAGAGTCTATCAGAGTGTACCATCACGACAAGAGACAAGAAAGAGTCTATCAGAGTGTACCATCACGGCAAGAGACAAGAAAGAGTCTATCAAAGTGTACCATCACGACAAGAGACATGAAAGAGTCTATCAGAGTGTACCATCACGACAAGAGACAAGAAAGAGTCTATCAGAGTTTACCATCACGACAAGAGACAAGAAAGAGTATCAGAGTGTACCATTACGACAAGTGACAAGAAAGAGTCAATCAGACTGTACCATCACGACAAGAGACAAGAAAGAGTCTATCAGAGTGTACCATCACGACAGGAGACAAGAAAGAGTATATCAGAGTTTACGATCACGACAAGAGACAAGAAAGAGTATCAGAGTGTACCATCACGACAAGAGACAAGAAAGAGTCTATCATAGTGTACTATCACGACAAGAGACAAGAAAGAGTCTATCAGAGTGTACCATCACAACAAGAGACAAGAAAGAGTCTATCAGAGTGTACCACCACGACAAGAGACACGAAAGAGTATATCAGAGTGTACCATCACGACAAGAGACAAGAAATAGTCAATCAGAGTTTACCTGCATGACAAGAGACAAAAAAGAGTCTATCAGAGTGTACCATCAAGACAAGAGACAGGGAAGAGTCTATCAGAGTGTACCATCACGACAAGAGACAAGAAAGAGTATATCAGAGTGTACCATCACCACAAGAGACAATAGACGTTGTAGATCCAATGCAGCGGACCTTCGATGTGAAGATAACACCTGATGATGATGATCTTCCGTGTGATAAATTAGCTCGAGTTATCAAAACATCCACAGAACGGAAGTCTACGTAACTTGATATGTTTTTTGTTTTATGTGCTAGAGTAAAGAAGAAGAATTGCTATGACAGCATCAATGCCCCCGGTTTACGCAGAATTAATACAAAGTGTTATCTCTTTATGTCCTGCACATAATTAGTGTGTTACCCATATAACGTCACCGGTCAAATTACGTCCGCGGTGAAAAATTACGTACAGGTTTCACAGTGAGATAAAAGCATAACTGTACAGTGTGTCCGGCAGAATCACTACCAATAACAAATGTCAATATTTCTTATACTAGCTGGATCTTGTAGGCTCTAAGCCGCAATCTTTTGTGTACAATGTTGTGAACAGTAGATTTTTGAATACCCAATTCTCCACTTGCCCGTCGAATGGATTTCCGCGGGCTACGTTGAAAAGCTTCGCTAACTGCTTCAACTCTATCTGGAGACAACGCTTCATTGCCGCTTCCCTTCTTTCTCAACAAAGAACCTGTTTCCAACAGTTGCTTGTGCCATTTCACTATGGTATGTCGCTCTGAAGGTTTCTGTCCATATTCCTGCCTGAATCTCCTTTGCACAACAATGGGAAACTTTAATTCCGCAAGCCAATAACAGCATTACACTTTCTGCTGCACCGTGAACTCCGCCATTTTCACTACACGCTTCATCACATTCAGCGGCTGCGCATTACGTATGCGTTATTTGCACATTATCGGACAATTTATCAATTATCTCACTGCTCCCAAAAATGTGATGGTTTCTATACGAGGTAACCATAAAAAAATAATTCCAACTTACATGGATGAGGAAACATTGACATTTGTTATTGGTAGTGATTCTGCCGGACACGCTGTACATATATGGTAAACTAATCATTGTTTCCGTTAATAGTAGGATTTAAAATAGGCTTTTGATAGAAGAGCAAGATATGTCTAAGTAAGGTAGTTTCAGTAAAAAAAAGATGAGGAAGTCAGGACGAATAGAAAATACCTTTCATTTTTATCACCTATAGAAACAATGTTATCCTTTAGAATGATTTTTTTTTTAAAAACCACAAACACACACACACTCACAAGATGAGTTTTCAACTTCAATTTCTCGCAGTAATATATTATATTCATAAAGTTACAATGTTAGCAAGCCGAAAGCTTAATTTGCTACAAAAAAAGTTAAAGGATTTGTCAGTTCATCTTAGTGACAAATAAGTAGTTAATAAAAAGCAATTAATTCAAAAGCAACCTGTCATTAGCTGCAGAACATGTACATATTGTCACGAGATGTCCCCCCTTTGCTCTGCAGTGATGGTCCAGCAATGGCCAAAACTTAGTGTATCCAATGTGGGTCTTCAAAGTGTGATGGTATTGCCTCCCCTGCTTTGAAGTAGTGGTCCAACAGTGGCCAAAACTCAAGAGTATCTAATATGGGCTTCAAAGGTATCTTCCTTCGCGCAAAATTACTCTTGGCAGAGATGTAGATAGAAGGGTGATGACACTTCTATTACAAAGGGAGTCTTCACAAGATATTCAGAATAAACGAGAACAATACTATTTTGGCTGAGTATGTTAACTCTGTAATTCTGCCGACGCTTTTGTGAAGGATTTAAGCACTTATTACTTTCAGCTCGTTTAAGCACCCAACGCTGATTTACTCAGCGGAATTCTATTATTCTAGTACACTATGTTTAGAGTGTGTGTAGTCATTTGACTGAGACAAACTTGCAGTAACTTTAAAATGATTAAATCGAAGTTAAATTTGTAATATTACAAATAACAAAATTTAATAATCATTTTAGGTTTTAACAGTTGGAAATAATTTGAATAGTTATGGATCAAGAAAAGTTATCCTCACAGTCTTTAGAGAATGTGAGATATTACAAGAAGTTCAAGTGGCGGTATAGATTTGAACTTAGCTGCCAATGACGGTTCTGCTCCTTCTTATGGGTTGGTTCTTTTCACTCTGCTCACGCTCGTCTCTGATCAAGGTTGTCGGGGGTAGCTCGTTTCCCAGAAACGTCAAGGAGAGTCTACCACGTGGGCCTTTCGTCTTAAAGCTTAGGCCGCTGTTCTCTTCTTGTTCCAGAGATGGTACTTTCTGCTGGTACCACCAATAACTAAGGTAAAAGAAGAGAACGAAACGCTCTTCTGAGTAAGGCGTTTTCCACCCCATAGTTATGGGTTCCTATCTTCCCATACCACCATCCCAATTACTCAGACTTTACCCTCGATGAGAATTAAATTTAATCCCTCGGGATAAAACTTGCTTTACATTTAAATAGAATAACTTTCATAGTTACTTTATATTTAAATGAAAAGGTTAATAAAACGGATAGTCTGTTTACATATACATCGCCACTGATTGAAAAATGTTCATAATGTAAATTGAATATGTTTTCATTTGTGTTTTTACACTGATTGAAAAGATTGAAACTTCCATTACTTTAAAATGAATATTTTCACATAGACATTTACACTGGTTTAAGCTTGAAAATTTACATTAATTGTAAAGTGGCTATGTTTATATGGACATTTACACTGCTTTGAAAATGTAAGTCTTATACATAGAATGTACATCATTTCATAGCATAATCCCCAGACCTAAGGTTCTTTTATATTTGGACATGCGACCTAATATAACCGACTAGGTTGAACGGGACGCGCCTTGCCAAAACGAGGCAAAAGTTTTACATTATAAAAAAAAAACATCATTTCTTTCATCTGTCCCTTCTTGCTCCATAGGGAACCTGGAACTACTTTATGCTTTTAGTTCTCTTTACGAAACTATCAATAAAGCAATCACCAGCCCGTGCAGTGGTGGTTCATGAATCATCAATCTAGATACTGAGGTTGCCAGCCTCAAATGACTTGGGCGTCCTGTAGCAATTTTCACCCATTAAAATTCATATATATACTGTTCAAAAAAAGAAACGCAACATTATTGCAGTGGTAATGGACACGAAATTTCAAACTTGTACCAACATTTCATTTTACGGAATTAATGTATCAATCTTGGCATGAAGAAACTTTCAGACTTTTACAATAAAATGATGTTCATTAAATTTGGTTTGGGATCTAAGACGCGACATCAGTGAGAAATGCAGTTAGCGACCCATAACTAGACTGCTTGCGTCAGGGTCAGCGAACCAGAGCTGACCAAGACCCTATTCCACCTCCAAGTGGTGGTCCTGGAAACAGGCTGCATCACTGCAGTCTGGCTGAGCGAGTAGGGATCAAAGAGGGAAGGCAAACCCGGTCCCAAAAGTGCTGTGCTGAAGTCGGATGTGTCGGCCGAAAGGCGCAAATATCGCAGCTTTGCTGTAAACGGACACAACGCAACCAACGTTCTTTTCAGGACGAACGAAGAAGAAGAAGAAGAAATTTGGTTTGGACTTTTATTCTTTGCGACTGAGGCCTCCGTTTCAGTAATGTGTATGGCCTCCCCTCGCCTCTATCAGAGAACGACATCTCCTTGACATGGATCCGATTAGCCGTTGGATCTGTTGTTGTGGGATGGCTGCCCACTCTTCCCGCAGTGCAAGAGACAGCTGTCGGAGATTGGCTGGAGCCACGTCTCACTGGCGGAGTCGTCTGTCGAGTTCATCCCATAAGTGTTCTATGGGGTTCATGTCTGATGACATGTCTGGCCACGGAATGGTCTGGACGTTGTTGTCAGCAAGGAACTGGGTGGTGAGTTGTGCCACATGAGGTCGAGCGTTATCCTGCTGAAAAATCGACCCTCGTACAGCCAGAAGTGGAAGGACGTGAGGACGAAGAATTTCAGCGACGTATCGTTGGGCATTCAGGCGTCCTTCAATTTGCACCAGGTCACTTCTTCCCATGAAGTTGATCGCCCCCACATCAGTACACCTCTATCACCATGTGGAGGAGCCCCATCAACGCTGTTCTGGGCGTAGCGCTCATGGACTCTGCGGTAAACTCTTCTCCGTCTATCGTATCGCTGGAGCACAAAAAATGATTCATCACTAAACCAAACCCGTCTCCAGTCATTCCCAACGGTCCATTGACGATGCTGGTTCGCCCACTGCAGTCGGTTCTGGCGATGCCGGTCCGTAAGAACAGGACCTCTGTAGGGTCTTCTAGCTCAAAGACCAGAGTCGTGCAGCCGGTTCCTGACCGTTTGATCTGAAATTTGACGAGCTGCTGACATTGACTGGAATGTGGAGGACGCAGATGCAAGTCGATTCCTGAGGTGACGCAGCCGTATGAAGCGGTCTTCGGCAGGAGTTGTGACTCTGGGTCTTCCACTGCACGGCCGGTCTGCCACTGAGCCAGTTTCTTGAAATCGCCTCCAAAGGCGACTAATGTTGCTTCTAACCACATTAAATTGTCTGGCCACTACACTTTGTGACTGTCCAGTCTGTAAACGTCCAATGATGATGAGTCGTTGTTCTGTAGAGAGATGAGCCATACTTGCGCATTGAATTTTCAACTGAATTTATTCGAGGAGCGTCAATCTTTTATAGGCATTCAATAATATGGTCAGAGAGTTTTGTGTTCAGTAAGTTTCACGGGCTTCTCATGAACCTGTCACGAGTTATTGTCAAAAATGTTGTTTTGACCGTGACCTCTTTCATGACCTCACGAATCATGGGTGAGTACAATTCAGATAACCATGAGAAATTAATGACCAGGTGGACACAGTCAATAGGTTGACTGATGTCCAATCAGCGAATATCTTTTATAAAAGTAACACCAAAAAAGTTGCGTTTCTTTTTTTTTGAACAGTATATATATATATATATATATATATATATATATATATATATATATATATATATATATATATATATATATATATATATATATATATATATATATATATAATATATATAATATATATATATATATATATATATATATATATATATATGTATTTGTGTATGTGTGTGTGTGTTTGTGTGTGAGTGTGTGTGTGTGTGTGTGTGTGTGTGTGTGTGTGTGTGTGTGTGTGTGTGTGTGTGTGTGAGTTCACATGTAAGTAATGAAACATAGAACGAGAAATCCACTACTTACGCCAATCTTGGCTACAGACTTATTGCTCAGATGAATAAAAGAGACGAGTCGGTCTCTTACACGCTTCTGGGGTATCTTTAATTTGACAATATATTCCCTCTCTGACTCCGTGTGTTTCTTCAGTTTCCTGTACCCGGTGTTCCTTATTAAAATGTAGAGATTTCCTGTGCTTTGTAAAAATTTCAAAAATATTCCGACATCGGATAACTTTGAATGTAAGGCAGAGGTCAACTCTCCTATATATGGTAATATGATGTCCGATGCCCTTGTGTACAAACTTACAGACAGATCGGGGAACTCACATGACAACAGGTGTAAGCTGTAATACTTATTACTTTATTAGAAAGTAATGTTGTCATAAAAAGTCGGGTCGGAAGCTATTATATTACACTTGTCTGCCCACATGTGTCACACAGACAGTAATCTCGTTATCTGTCGTTTGAGTACGCAAAAACTCCGTGCCTGCCCATCTGGGTTACCAAACGAGACGTCTTATTAGCGGTTCAATCTAAACACGCCGGCCACTATCTTATCTTATTTGCTCACCGCAAGCTAGGATGACCGGGTAACAAACAGGTGACATCACACAGAGGAGTGTCAACAAATGTTTGCACCTACAAAATATTTGCCACATAAGCAGAAAAGAAAGAAAGAAAGAAAGAAAGAAAGAAAAGTGCGATAATTGACAGCAAAAAATAAAAATCAGTACCACAAATGTACCGATACTGCCGGAGAGAAACAAAGATCGATAGGGGCCGCCAGGTTTTATCACACAAAGGTATCTACCTTAGCACAAGATTGCTCTTGGCAGAGAAACAGATAGAAGGATGGCGATGCGTCTACCTCGAGGGAATTTTAACAAGATATTTCAGAAGTTAAGAACAATGTTGAATGTGCCTTAGCACAGTTAACTTATTATCTGCCCGACAACATTTGTGAAGAGATATATTGTATGTTTTAGCTCGTTCACCCCCAACTGGTTTAATTCAGTGAAATATTAATTTAGTAGCTCTGTTTTAAATGTATTTAAGGTGACTGAGGCATACGGGTGAGGTACATTCAAAAAGATTAAATCAACTATAAATTTGTAAATAACCAAATAACAAATTTAATATTCAGTTATATTAACAGTGTAAAAAGAATAGTTCTTTTCAAAAAAAGGTAATCATCACAGGGTGATGTTTTGGATATTGAGTGACTTGTCTAAAGGTTCACTTGGCAGCTTTTAAGTTTGTACTTAGCAGCCAATAGGTTTGTTGGTTTCTGCTCCATCCGATGTTTGGTTCTTTGCATGTTATGGACTGATTCACTCGTCACTGGTCAAATCTGGAGTTTGTGACACGTTCTAAGAAATATCAGGGAGTAATCACGAAGCTAGTCCAGCGTCTCCAAGACCCGTCTGATGATGATGTCTAGCGTTGACAGCAGTCCACTTATACCACACACTTTGTTCCAGAGATATGACCCTCAACTGGTACCATCGACTTGTATCACGAAAGAAGAGAAACAAATACCTTCCTGAGTATAGGGTTTCCTGACACACAATCATGTGCGCCTATTTTCATTCCACAATCCCATCTACCTCAGAACTTTAGCCTTTCTGAGCATTAGTATGAATCACAGTGAGCGGAAAACATTCATTACATTAACATTTATTTTGAATATCTTTACATTTGCACTAGTTGAAAAGGTGAATAGTATGATAAGTATGTACATCAGTTCTATCATCATCCACTCCCTGCTTCATATGGATCTTGGGACTTGTAGTAAAATCTGCGAGAATAATCGCTCATTTCAGTAAGATTTTAGTCATAAAATGATAATAACTAAACCCGCCCTATTGTGTCTGACGGTGATGCTCTCACACGCCAGCAACGCTGCCTTTTGTGCAGTGCTAAAGCCTATAGAACGATTCCACGGTAAAAATCTAACACGCGTTTTAGTTTCGGTTTCGAAAACGTACTACTAATATTTAACATTTTGCCAGATCTGCTGCATACATTCTGCAGCCTAGACTTATAATTAACGATTTTGCGGAAGAATGCCGCAAAATAACTATCTGAATTAACGTATTCTGTCAACATTAACGCAAAATTTAGTAGTAATCCTTATAGTGTAACACGAGACACTCCCAATATTTAACGCCTATTCTTAGTCCGCCATGCATATATATATATACGCTGGAGCAAAGCCGACAGAGGCCAAACACGCAGACAATTTTATTGCCTCCTCGCGGTATTGTTTCTGACGTCAACAAAAAAACAAGTTAGTTATTTGAAAAATACATGCTAGCGAGATGAAAGAGATGGAAAGACGGCCGTCTTGTGTAAAATATTTATTTGACGATCACCGGTGACAAAATTGAAAATCTAAAACCTTAATGAAACTGATCATAAAAATCATATGGTATTATAGCTTAGAGTCCACGGAGCAAGAATGTGTTTTAAATAATATGATAGTCCCAGTATTAGCCAAATTATTGAGAAAATACTAAATGTCTACGGACGCACGACCAGACGGACTGTTGTTCCTGCTTGTTTTTTCATAACGTTAGTGAGGACACCGGCTTAGAAGGGAGGCATTGAGGTAAATTCAAATTAGCTTGGGTAACAAGAGTATAGGAGGAGAGGGGAGCGGTAGGAAAATTGTTACCAAAAACTAACATCGTTTTGCATTGGCATAACGAAAGCAGACTGGCCAATCGACTACCAGACGCAGAGTATGTTTGGAATTATTTTTGTTTTTCAAAAACTGCATTTGAATTCTGCTAGTCGCAAGCTTTCGATTGGCCAGTGCTACTAAATATTAGCAAAAACCTTTCACTATTCATTGCCAGTTGAACAGTATTTTGTATTCAGATACGCTGAGAACAGCTGTGATAAATTTAAAAGTTAATTAAATAACTAAATAAGTATTTCACAGTCTGGACGGAGCAGAAGAAACGGAGGCCATTTCTTTGCAACGTCAGCGTCATTTGTTTATATTTTTTGATTTGTGGTAAGAATGCTTTATGAATTTAATATGTTTAATCTCATTACCAAAGTTAGATACTGCTATTGGGAAAAAGTGAAGGACGTGCCGGGAGCAGACATTGTTGAGTCCTCACGTTGAAATGTATCTAACTAATGTATGTTGTCATGATTATGTTTGAATATTATTTTATTAGAGTATATTAGTAAGCCTCCGTGTTCCATGAACACTGTTCAACATGCCTGAAGCATATATATATATATATATATATATATATATATATATATATATATATATATATATATATATATATATATATATATATATATATATATATATAAAAGAAAAGAAGAGAAAATCATATCAAAGGAACTGTGGTTACTCCACATTATTTTATTGAGGAAAACTTTGTAAACGTCAGTGGCGTATCTGCCATAGGGACCTGAGGGGTGGTCGCAGCAAGGTGGGAGTCAAGAAAAATTAGGGGTGAGTGCACCTGAAATGCACGCGAGGCTGACCCCATTTCCACGTATGAAATTAAATAAAAGAATAAGTGATCAGATGTAAAAGGCCAGGGTGTCCTTTTGTTGCAGAGGTTTTGTTTCCTGTTGCCAGCTGGTGACAGGAAACCCGAGGAGTGACGATAACGCCAAGAAGTCTCCGACACTTCATGTATGCTGTCAAGAGATAACAGCAGGAGTGTGGGCGTGTGACGTGATATCGATATTTCTGCAACTACACACTATCTTATCATTCAACAAGAAACCCCAGGTGATATGTTAAGGACCTGGGTATATCTGACAGTTTCGGTTTAAATAAACCTTGGTATTTCAAGTCATACTCAGGACTTTTGTGGGGTATGATGACATTACAGCCCCTCATACACAGTGACTCTCCCTCTTAGAAGAATATAGTGTAAACTGTGAACATTCCAACAGGAAAGACATATATGAACTTTGTAGTTATTTGGGCAGATTGTCCACACAATTTTAGTTAATCTTTTATGTAAACTATCTTGTCCTCATTTTCAAAGACCTGTCCAAACGATATGACTGGATAGGCAAAATAAATTGTAAAAAAAAATTAATTTAAAGAAAAACTTAACCACAGGTTTTATTCACTTCCTCATAGAAACTTAAAGCGTTTTTGTGTGGTGTACCATCATTTCCTTTCTCCCCTAGATACTAGGTACATCATACACCAGACACTAGAGCCAAAATAGTGACCGTGTGAGATCTAGGGAGGTAGCGTTAGGTTCCCTGCACATAAATCATCATCATCATTTATAGAGTCAGGGACTTACATGTGCTTGACCTCACACGGTTAATACATACACGGATTTCATTCTTTTAGGATACTATCATAACCTCCCCAGCAAAATCTAACTTTGCTACAGGACTACCTCTGCTTTTGGTTCTCTGTGAGAAACCCGCAAAAAGCAGTCATCAGCTTTTGCAGTGGTGGTTCATCAGACTATCATTCTATTGGCTAAGGTTGCCTGTCTCATGTGAATTGGACATCAACTAGCAATTGTCACATGTTACTAAATGCAAAATATAGAATTTAAAAATTTACAACTCGCCCCAAAACCTCTTTTGGAATACTGATTCCTGGCTCAGAGAAATAGTTGCGGCAACTTGTTTAAGATGCTTCTTACACGTGGTCTTGGTTATTATTTTTCACTAAGCTCCCACTCTGACTTTGTGTTCAGAATCCTATGATTCCGGCTTTCCGTGTTAATGTATGTAGAGTTTTCCTGGCATATAAATATACCAGATGCTCAAACAAGGTCCGGTCCAACAAATGGAATTCTGATCCTATTCCTTACTCTGGCTTGCTGGTGGTCTTCTTGGCGAGGTCAATTTCATACTGCTTTAAACCGGCGAAAGTGTCAGATTATATTGCAACTTTCGTCCTACGCATGTTGTTGTTACTATCTGCCCAAGCTCCAATCAGAAGTGTTGTTTATAATATCTAGAATTGCCCAGCCAATTGTATTCAACCATGCTTGTTATTATGGGGTATATCCCAACAAGTTCCTCATAGGAAAATTCTGCGGGATTTAAAAAAGTCACTTTCCATATAAGGAATTGTTATTTCCGTCGATTATGGTTCCTGTTTACAATCAAGACTTCCAACATTATCACAAATGATGTCTTCCCAGAAACTTATTAGCCCATTCCGTCTGTCAGTAATAGGTCACCACCTAAATAATTTACTACACTGTACCTGTGGAAACCAGCATTCATCGTTCGACCATCTGGGTTGTGTTCTCTCCACGAGAGAAATTAGGAAGTACAATAGCCGTATCAGCGATAACCAAGCTCGCGGGGTGATCTTCGTGTTAATCTGGCGCGTCAATGTCTGGTACATGAGAATTTTACCAACAAGACTGTCTGTCAATATTACATCACCTGTCTACTCTCTCAGCAGGGATAATCAGGTAAACCGACATGACGAATTATTACAGGAAGAAGTGTAAACAAGTGACTGGGCACATATTTCTGTGCTCCAAAAAATGAGAAATAAGTAAGAAAGAGAAAATACGAAAAGGAGAGCGACCAATACGTCACACATTTATCACTTCTTCCTTATGTTCCGATAATAAGCCGCTAGGATCGGTTGAACGTATCGGACTGGCCATTAAGCCACTTGCAGCGGCTAGGAGGACATAAAGTCAGAGTTTCATTAAATGAAATGCACATATCCATAACGGCGATGCACATTTACAGACACTTTGCTTCAACAGTGATGTGCTAGCATTCTAATGTTAACATCAGAGTACATATGACAATTTTAATATATTCTAGGTGAAAGGTCAAGTGTCAAGGCCTTGAAGGAACCGCAATGTAACTATTGCTGTACCACTTTGCAGTGAAGAATAAAATACACAGATTTCTCATGCAGATATAAAAGGTCAAACGTCAGGAACGCAGTAAAAGTCAATGGCTATGCCTCAGGACAATCTAAATGTCGAGCTAACGATTAACGCTCGCCTGCAGTTAGAAATGCAGTTAGCGACGCATAGCTAGACTGCTTGCGTCAGGATCAGCGAACCAGAGCTGACCAAGACCCTACTCCACCTCCAAGTGGTGGTCCTGGAAACAGGCTGCATCACTGCAGTCTGGCTGAGTGAGTAGGGATCGAAGAGGGAAGGCTAACCCGGTCCCAAAAATGCCGTGCTGAAGTAGGATGTGTCGGCCGAAAGGCGCAAATATCGCAGCTTCGCTGTAAATGGACATAACGCACCCAGCGTCCTTTTCAGGACGAAGAAGAAGAAGAAACGTCAGGAACGCAGTAAAAGTCAATGGCTATGCCTCAGGACAATCTAAATGTCGAGCTAACGATTAATGCACACCTGCTACGTTGGAATATTATAATGCATTAATGTCATTAAAATCCCCCCTACCCGTTTTTTACATTCTCATGCTCACCTTTTGACTTCTAGTCTACTCATTTGTTTCTCTTTTTTTTTTTTGTTCGTTCGGTAGATGCATGTGTAGAAAAAATAATAAAAATTACTTGTAAATGTAATTTAAGCTCATTGATTAACTTTTAAACATTTTTTTAAGATTTTACACTGTAGTTTGTTTAATAGATTTTTTCTGTTGAGTCGGTCTTCTGAAGTGGTAATTTCCTCAAGTATTTATGACGTCGCTTTTCTCGTGCGGTACAGTAACCGGGTTCTTGTATAATCACGCTCTATTTTTCCTAGCTTTAAATGGATACCCGACTTTGCTCTTGAGTTAGGGAAGGCATAAGCAGCAGCGAGAAAGGTAACTTTTCACCCCATCTCATAAAATAAGCTCGATCTATTGTGGCAGTTTCTGCTACAGGACTTCCCTTACCTTCATTTCTGACTTAATTGTTGTTCCCAAAATGACAATGATTTGTGATTTGTATCCTTATTTTAATTTTCTTTAAACACATTTAGCATAACTCTTACCTCTTTTCTGTTCTCTTTTTGATGAGTTTATCCCTGATGAAGACTTTGCGGTCGCAATGAAAACCGTTTCTTTCTCCTTTGTCTCAGTAAGACCAACATTATCTAGTTCCTTTCACCGTACCAATCTGGCGGGGGCAGAATGACAGGGATCTGGGACTCAGGGGCAATATGATAGAGACTAGGCGATAGTGGGCGCCCTATTGTTGTGGGATCTTCGGCACCGCCCGATTACCCGCCTGCTTAGTCCGCCCCTGCTATAGTGAGTGAGTAGGCATATTTTCTCAGTCTTATTTATCTGCTTCATCAGTTAACACTAACGTGCTTGTTCACAGACAAATCACTCACTACAAGCGAAAGACACAACTGCAGAGATAAAATATTCTGTTGTTCTCTTTTTTATTTTGTTAATCCCGGAACTTGAATTGGTGTTGCGTTAATTATTCAAACATGACTTCTTTCTTCTGCTGTCAACCAGCTTTTGGGCATTAATCTTTCCCACAGTACTTCTTCTTCTTCTTTCCTTTGCTTGTATCTGCAATATTGTTTCTTGTATAAACTTCACGGTCTTTTGTAGTTCATACAGAGTATGGTATAGTTTTGCTTCCAGTGTTGTTTATCTGGGCCAGTGGGTTTGCCTCAATATATCATATTCGGGGCAATCTTGAAGTACGTGCTCCGCAGTCTGGGGTGCCTGTCCACATGTACACATGGCTGAATTGCCAATCTTGAATTGTGTATACATGTGGCTGCGGATTCGATTGTGTCCTGTTCTGAGGCACAGAATAACAATTTGTTCTGATCTGTTCATAGCTTGGTAGTCATCCTGTGTTGGTGTTGGTGGCTTTTTGATTGATTTGATCCCACAGTACTAACAGCTGTGTCCTTAATTATTCTTCTGCTTTCTTGTATTCTGTAGCGATTGTTCTTGCAGTTCTTCTTGTATTCTTTCCATCATCAACTTTTAAAATAATTTCTTCCTTTTCATATTATCATTAACAACATTGTCGTGTGCAGTTCTCAGAGGTCTCCGATGAGACCAATTAAAGAATAGGACTTTTCCTCCAGCAGGAAATCGTAAAAGGCGACTAGAGTGAGGGGGTATGTCTGATTAACAACCTCATCACGCAAAACAAAGTTGCTACAGATAACACCACTGAATGAATGCTTGAGTGCAAGCTATCCGGAAGGGGGCCAGTCTCAGTGGGGACTCATGCCCCGTGGGGACCACAAATGACAATGATGAAAATAATGATCAAAATTCCTTCTTCCTTTTTATTACTGTTGATTTGGTTCTTTTAGTTTTGTCACCCTCATTATCATCGCCCCATCTGTCTCTGTTTTATTATCGTCATATTCAAGGTTAATGCGACTAGGGCACTTGTGTATGTGTGTACAACATACGATTCCCTCATATTTTAATAAAAGAGGAGCTTCAGACATACACCGAAATCGAACGAATGAACTTTATTTTCAAAGGGCTGAGAATTGAGAACGCAAGTCTGTCTAACATTCGGCTCTTTCTTTCTGCTTTATTTTATGCTAAATCCATTGATTCTCACGGGCATTTAAAATATGAATTTCAAGTAATTCAAATCCACAAAAGTCAAGTAACCGCATACTCACATTTACAATATCTAATTACAATTTAAAAAATCAAAATATATTGGAAAAAAAAAAAAAAAATCCACCACCAAAACATACATACAACAGTGTATAATTATTTGGACAAACCATAGAGCGCGATAAGATAGAAAAAGGAACACCTAGACTGTGCAGCACTGGGTCACACAAACAACTCCAGGTGGGGAGAATACAAAACCTTGCGGAAATCAAAAGGCGGTTCATAAAGTTCAATGACTGAACATGCAGGAGCGTGGATGAGTAGGCTTTAGGGCTAACTGGCAAATGCCGAAAACATTTTTGGCCTATATTCAACATAAAAGAAAGAGAAAACGAACTATAGAGACAAAATGTTAATAAACATGTATTTTCTTTGCTTCATATTCCCTGTAACGTTAACGTAAATAATGATTATCATAATCTTCCTTCTCACTCCGTATGGAGCATGGATCAACCACTGGAGCTGGTTGTTTTGTAAGGAGCTTGGTCCTAGCAATCACAGCGTCTTGCAGTGGTGGTTTCTGAAGCAGCTTGTTCTACATTATGATGTTGCCAACCCCAAGTACAACCTCATATTAGTCGCCTAGCAAGACATGTCTGAGGTTGCAATAGTGGGTTTTTTTCTTTATCTTATCAGGGATCCATAGGATCTACGAGGGGCGATTTTTAAGACAAAATGTAATAGTTTAATATGTCCCAAAAGCAGATGGAAGAAAATATAAATGATGTATAATATAATAATTTAAAAATAGGATATTAATGTATGTTACTCTGTGAACTGTCTATGAACTGCAGCAGGTAGTTCAAAGAGTGGAACTTAATGTTAGCAAAGTTAACAATGGTGGTTTCTTTATAGGTGGCCAAACTGAACGGACGGGAGTTCACCATGTGAAAATATAGAATAGGGGAGGATTGTATTGTTGAAAACGGCAGACAATAGGGATACTACTTTCATTTAGGAGTAACATTTAAATGTGGAATCCCTAACTACCAATACGTCCCTTTGGCTCTCACGCAAACATACCATGTTATTCCTGTAGCTACTGTTTGGATGACCAGTCAAAACTAACGTAAAGAACCAAAACAGCGTAATGTGATGTTAAAACCATTTTCAGCATTACACGGGGAAATTGCCTGTCTGGCACATTTCCTGGCATTGGTTCTGAATACGATCACCTATGAATTCCCATTTTCTTTCAGAACGCATAAAATGGCGGAAGTGGTGGTGTCAACTGTGCAACACCAATTGGACAAAAAAGTAAACAGCAAGAACAGGCGGGAATGTGTGCGTGTTTTTCCCGTGCAGTTACCGGGGAACCAGAGCTGTGAAGTCCAAAGTCGTGGAGTTGGCCATTTGTTTTTAGTGTAGTCGGAGTCGGTTTAAAAAAAATGTCCCTACTCTGACTCCGAATTGACTAGACTTGAATCAAGGCGGATCCACGTTTGATCCATGCAGGGAGGGGGGAACTTAAACAAATTGAAATGACATTTTAAAGTAGTAGAACTCCTAAAATAACTTTCTTCTTAAAGTACATCCATATTTACATTCTGTAGGAAAATTTCAGTTGCTTCTGATGATGAATAAAGTTTTTATCACAATTAGAAATGTGTTGGCACATTTAGAGAAAAGCATACAAGAAATGAAAATAAACTATATACACTGTCAATTTCCCTGTCATTGTTAAAATGACACTATTTTGCCTGATAGTGTTCGGCAAAGGAGTCATTTATGTGCAGATGTGGATGATTTTTTATTTTGTACTACTGTATGAAAGAATGAATGAATGGTTTAACACATTAACTACCGCGAGGCGGTGGGACCGGCTTTTGAAATCCTATCATTTGGACCGCGAGCCGCTCAGAGCATCGATCTATGTTTAGTAATAAAACGAATGAAAAATATACTGAAAGACTTTCTGATCTGGTTCGAGATTTTAAGTTGCCACTGGAAAACAAATTCGCAAAGCATGGTTGTTGTAGAACACTAGAAACTTGATATTATGTTCATATTTTTCAGCGTTTTGGGTTAGTTACCAAATCGTGTAAAACTGTTTACCGTGGCAACTAGTGATAGGACCACAAAAAATGCTTCTACATCTCGTCTAACGGCTGAATAGACTAGAAACTTGTTTCAACAATTGACTGAAAGATCTAGCGACGAGGAAAAGAGTGAAAACGGTGTGCGCATTGATTGAAATAGTGATTTTGAAAGAGATGGGGCGCAAGCAGTTATAATTGTGAAAATATTGCAAGTCCTCGGCCATCGGAGGGTTGTTAATTAGCAGCAACTATTAGTTTACGAAAACCACGTATTCTTTTATTCACATACATACCATACTTATACATATAACTCCTTATAAGTGCATAATTTTATGCCATATCACTAGTTTAAAAAGCTGTAGTCCGAGTCGGACTTCTAAAACTTCCGCAGTCCACAACTTGTTGGCCGACTCCACAACTCTGCAGGGAACTCTTAGACAACAAAGAAAGAACCTGAACACTGCTCTCTCTGGCATGTCGGTATAGATAACCAATATCAGGGTTGTGCATAGAGCTGATAACCACATGATATAAAGTCCATCGCTAAAGAAACCATTACTGCTAAAGGGCACAAATGTTTTAGTGCTAACTTCCTATAACGGTACCAGCTTCAGGGGTGGGTCCTTGCTGCATAAGGATCAAACAGAAAAACTTTGATGATGATGATATGTGAGAAAGAGAAACGAATAGAGAGTAAGAGAGTGAGACGAGAGAGAGAGCGAGAGAGAGAAGGGAGGCAGGGAGACGGGAGAGAGAGAGGGGGGAAAGCCGCCATAGACAATGGGTTTAAGTTCTAAAATGGCGTCATTGTGGTGCCAGAAGAGTAATTTGGATAGTGAATGGCATGCAGCAGGTTAAAAAAAGAAAAGAAGACTATATTAACATGTTCACTAATAACTACTGTTCTGCATTCCCCGGAATTGATTGACTGAAAGAACTAATGCACATGGAATAGTCGACAATCGATAACTACAGCTGTGTTGTTATGAAAAAAACTGGGAGGGGGTAGAAGACGACAGGACGACAACAATCTGAGAAGAACAAGAGTTAATAAGAAGTAAAGATATTAGAGTATTAAAAATGTAGTAAGATCCCTGATACCCCGATCGAATAGATAAAATATTATAGATTAATATAAAAATCGAAGTACTATAGAGATAAAGTAGGGGAGTTGTGCTTAACGTCTTCGCCATCGCCCGCAGTCGCGCAGGTTTTGAGAAAACCTTAACGCAAAGTGAATGATACCATCTCTCAATAGTACAAGTTTTTCATACTCCGTCCTTTAAATTAACTATAACATTTTGACAGCCTAGGCGTGTTCGTTCCAAGAAAGAGTGAGAGAGAAACGGAGGAGTGACGGAGGGAGAGAAATTATTAATAGAACGACATGCGACAGTGGTTCTAGGCATCGCTTACTGTAACGAAAATGCATGACTTTGCTACTAGCAGCTTTGGAAAAGCGGTGCAAATTCACTCCAAACCACTTGCCCCACCCCGTTCATTAGTAGCGCAGTTTGAATGTATAGACACTTAGATAGGAAGACGTTAGTATAAACACACAGACAAGCTAGCATTTCCTGTATACAGTGGTAGTATTTTCTGTTGAAATCCTAACGCGTTGCTTCATTTTGAAACGAACGAGAGAGAGAGAGAGAGGGAAAACGGTGGTGGATTTAAAGAAAAGAAAAATTACGGCTAACTTGGAAATTTGAAAATACCCACTAATGTGTAGGGCTGGAGATGGCGAAAGTGAAACTTAGAAGAATAAAATAGACGAAAGGACAGTTAACAAATAAAATGATAATATTTGTTTATTAGAAGACAATACTACCCATAATGTTATAATATCTTACAGTAAAAACGCTTAGATAATAACAGAAATATTGTAAGAAAAGACATAGAGACAGACGCATTGATGTTTTCACTCAACTTTGAAAGTCTTGGGGAGAGAGGGGGACATTACATTTTTGAAAGTGTAATTTTTTTTTTTTTAAAGAGGCTAGTGGGCATAACCTAATTCGATTGGCTGTGGTAGAATAGACTAACAGTAGTAATAAAAACGATTTGAAACCAGCGTTAGTTGCCACTCGAAGATTTAACTTTCACAAGTAGTGTTAGCATCAGACGCAAGGAATACATGACCAGTGCCTTCGCTGTTCTGCACCAGTGGCGATCTGAATGTGCCCATTGATCGCCGGTTAACCTACAAATTGTGTATTATTTCATTGATGCGGTAAGATAAACATTTATGTAAACCTTATTATTGATAGGTATTTGTCTTATTGAATGTATATGCATTATTGATTGGGTAGAAGCATACCTAGAAAGGCGCCAACCTCAAAACTTTGTGTCATGCCACAAATGTTATTAGGAAAGATTATCACCTTGTATTAAAGCCAGACAGGCTTACTGAGACTTTGGGGGAGAAAAAAAATACATAAAAGGGGAAATTGAGGTATATTATTATGATGTAAGACCAGAAAACCACTGAACGTCTTCAGCAAGTCACAGTCAGATTTCACATGACTTTATAAATTTAACTATAATTTCTTCTATAACAAGGAATGTATCAAACGGATGTTTGAAGATTACCTGATGATGAATAGGGCACCAAATCAGATAGGATTGCGAGCTATTTATTAGCAACTCCACTGATCTTGAAACTGTTGATAATGTTTAATTGTTTAGAGATGGAGATAGGTGTGTGATGTACTGAGGAGGCCTTTATCCTCTTAATTTCAGGGTTCCATCGTGAAACAATCAGTGAGCCACATACCATAATATACGTACTCCTGAAGCTGCAAGCTCGAGGCAAAAGTACCTGTGTGCCTTAAATCAAAAGAGTTTTGAAGCAGTCTTCAGACGTTGCAGTCGTGAAGAAGGTGGTTGTGAGAAGGACATCACAGCGTTCCAGAATATAAAGTTAAGCCCAATTGTCCACGGGCGTATGTTAGTTCATTTAACCATACTCTCCATCATTATGATATCAATCAGTATTCTTTACATGATGATACAGGTCGTTCCGCAGAAGCGTGTCCATTCATAGGAGTTATTGCTTCATCAGAACACTTCCAGTCAGAAACACTTTTGATTAATATTAACAGACACAGTTGTTGTTTTAAATTACTTTGCTGTAAATAAATTGCCTTCTATTTTGAATTTAAACAGTCCTGTATCCCAGCAATTGAGGCACAGGAAAATAAAATTGTAAAAAAATATTATCATTCAAAATTTACCCAGTGACTTGTTTAATTACTTGTTCATTAAGTTATAGGTGAAGTTGTTGTCATTTTATTAACATTACATTGTATATTACCCTAGACACCTAGCCAGATAACATCCAGACACCATAACATATAATTAGGATCAAAATATATAGCAGATTGAGGTCATAGGGTGGTAGCAGACAGGTACCATGAGAACAACGTCATCAACAATTAGACTCAGGGACTTGCATAGCTGACCTCACATATGTAGACAATTAATACTTAACTTTTTAACACCTAAACCAACCACAAAAGACACGCAAAGAAAAGGTGCCGACCGAGCAAAGTGGAGACAGTTTGTTGCTGTACTACAAGACACCACCAGGCGTGTTGGTCACTGATTGGTCAGTCAGCGGCCAAAGACCAAAAACACTGACTAACAAAAAAAAACTTTTTTTTTCTTTCTCTAACATTTCTATGTTTTTCTGGTCAATTTTAATGCGCTGTTTTTAAATCTGCAAACCGTTTTTCTCTATCAGGTCGGGATCTCTAGAAATACGCAATTGAAGTTTTTTAACAACGCATACAGTATTACAACATCATTCGTACAAGAAGTATAACAGTTATGTAGGCTTGAATTTCTTTGCAGTCGACTTTCGTCGGTGAATGGCATGTGGTACATCGCGATGAAGCATCCAACAATAATCGGCAAGCATGGTCACACTCCACCGTCCTTGATAACGTGACTCCATTACGGCGATATCTTGATGGAATCATTCTCCATGTTCATCGGTGACTTCGCCAAGGTTGTCAGGGAAAAAGTCAAGATGCGAATCGAGCAAATGGATTTTGAGGGACATGTTACAGCCCATAATTATGTATGCATCTATGCACTGCTTAACAATATGCAACATAGTTGACAGATTTGTGATTTTCCAGAAAGTTATCGACGATCGATTTGAATGCCATCCATGCGCGAAGTTCCCTACCATGTAACAAGTTCTCGAATTGTTTGTCTGCAATAACTTTCCTAATATGAGGTCCTACAAAGATACCTTCCTTTATCTTTGCATCGCTAACTTGCGGAAACTTTTCTTGAAGATAAGTGAAAGCTTTGCTCGTTTTATCTAACGCTTTTACAAAATTCTTCATGAGCCCCAACTTTATATGTAACAGTGGTAAAATGAAGGTGTCTTTGTTAATTAATGGCTCACGTATTACATTTTTATGCCCGAGCTGCATACGATCCCGGATAGGCCACACCTTTCTTGCATAATGTTCCTGTCTGTTGCGGCTGTCCCATTCACATCGGAAGCAACAGAATTTAGTATACCCAGTCTGCATGCCCGTGAGAATTGCAATGACCTTTAGGTCTCCACAAATCCGCCATTGGTAGTCATTGTACTTTATTTTTTCCAAACGTATAGCCATATTGTCATAAGTTTCTTTCATATGAACAGAGTAGGCGACTGGAATTGTTGAAAAAAAAAATTTATGTTATGCAATAACACGGTTTTTAGACTAATCTTGGAAGAATCGATGAAAAATCGCCATTCGTTGACTATGTGCTCATGACCGTTTACATCTTTGCAATAGCAAATGTCATCATCCATCTCAAAGTATTGAACAAGTTCTCTGTGTCTATGACGAAATTTAGATATCGGAGTATTGGGCGCTAAAAGATTCCATTCTTTGAGTCGCGAACCGAGTAATTCCGCTTGTCCTTTGGTAAGAGCGAGATCACGTATTAGATCTGAAAGTTCTGAATGGTTAATTAAGTAAACACCATCATTCACCGGTATGTAATCTGAGTCAGAATTAGTTTCTAAAGCAGGTAAACTATCACTTTCTGATGGTTCATTTACGTCCAACGGATACTGTTCTGGTGGTACTTGGATCGGACACGTGATTGGATCATGAGGCACTGGTTTCGAAACCGATTCAATATTTGGATAAACCACAGACTTTCTAGTTTTAAAAGTGAAACCATGGATATTTGTCAAGCAGAAGTAACAATCAGTAGTGTGATTTGTATGTTCACGCCATATTACTGGCACGCCAAAAGGCATCGACTTATGCTTCGGCGATTTTCGCAACCAACCTGCCAATGTATCGAACAAAAAGCATTTGGCTTCCAAGATTTATTTGCATCATCAACTTTCGAATCGAAATAAAGTTCATATGCTATCTTTAGTAATGGTGTAAAGTTTTTCTGGTCAACACGATCGGTAAAATATCCGCACACGTAACAGAACAGATCAGCCGAATTTCTACAACTTCTAGAAGCCATATTTTGCTCAGAATTATTTCAAAATACAGTAACTATTTGAAGAATCGCGTAACATATGTCATGCATCTTTTAGCAGTATAAAAAGTAGAATTATGTTGCTTTTTATTAATTTTTAATAAGTTATATAGTAAAAATGAAACGGAGCAAATAACGGTTTCCCAAAAATATATTTATTCACAAATATCTTAAGAACCCGACGTGATAGAGATAAACGGATTTCAGATTTGAAATCAGCGCAAGAAACTGACCTAAGAACACTTATTCTTATATAAGAAAGAAAAATGTTGTTTGTCAGTGAAATTAAAAAAGTAGACAAGGTGAAACATGTAAATGAAGTCCCACAGCAGTTTCTGTCGCATGAGAGTGATGTGTTATAGATTTCACTTAAAATAATGTCTCAGTTTTATGAAATAGAGGTTACCAGTTGCCTTTCTCGCTGAATTTGCCTTCCTTAACTCAGAACAGAGTCAGGTACCCAATTTTAAGCTGGGTATACTGGAGAGTACCAACGGGCTGATCACCCGTTTGCCAGTCACTTTGATTACGGAAACAACGGCGAACGGATTGATTTGTCGTTGCCCTAAAGACGCCATTAGGCGTGATGGGAACAACGGCAGAGAAAATCTATTCGCTGTTGCCCTTAAGACGCCACTAGGCGTAATGGCCACTGACTGCTTTGCTGGTCGTTGGCTAAGGACGGAAGAAGAAGAAGAAGAAGATACTGGAGAGTGACGCCACTTGTTTTGAACAAGATCCTTGTGGCTCGAGAAGCAAGCGCTCTAACCAATATACGAATCGGATGCACGTAGGAAAAGAGAAAGAGCTGAGAAGATAGATGTAGCTGAGTAAAGGTAAAACTGTACAGAGAGGGTGTGAGGAAATTATCAATGATTTATTAAATGCTAAGAAGACTGTGGCACTTGGTTACAGGAGGAAACCATTACATGTTCGAATGGATATAAATAAATAAAGCTGATAATTCATGACAACTGGTTGTCTGGTGCGGAATGATGAGTGACGTTAGAGAAACTCTAGTGTACTGCTAGAATAGTAAGAAGGAGGAAAGACCACAACGGCTAGGGGGAACCTCGCTTCAAAGACGAGCGCTGGTCGGTAGTAAATGTTAATGAGCTAACTTGACCAGTGAATCAAACTTTGAAAGTAGTGATCACAGTGAAATGGACGGACGAACTTGACGATTGCAGCTAAATGGGTCAGGCATTAGAGTCGTCGTGAACTACTAAGACAAAATAAAGGTGGTCACTAGACAAGACTGACATGATGAAGAAGAGATTTTTGTAACAGAATGCAAGTCTAAGACGGTATAAAAATGGAGAAAAAGAAGAGGCTGTGATTCGGGCTAAATAGACAAGTAAGTTATTTGCCACTTCGTGACACTGGTCTAGAAATTTAAAAATAATATGCGAAAATGTGTTTAATGTACCACAGTATACAGAGACTGGAAGGATGAGCTAATGAAGCGTAGAAACGGGCACAGGATATGACGTTGGCCACAGGTCCAAAGACTTCAGTTGCAACCCTTTAATTAACAAAGCGAATTACAGTATCACTTCATTGATCCTTACAATAATACCCGGGTGTTTGAGAACGAGTAAAAGATTATCCTTCAAATTATACGTACGGTACTCGAAAGTTATGCGTGCTCTAACACTATTTCTATATATAGAAATACTCCATGTGAGTTAACGATATTACCACACATGACTGAGCACTGAAAACAAATAAGAAAGTATAAAAGTAGAATCCTCCACTCATAACTGACTATGGAGATAATGCTCCTTGAAGTGATCGTCATCAGCTAATTTTTTTGTTTTGTTTGGGGCCTTGTGTGTTCTTTCCTCTTCTGCTTGTTGTAAAAGCTTCTTTCCGCCCAGTCTGAAGTGACGCCGTAGATAACATCCCCACTTGGTGCCATCGGCAGATTCCTCCTCCCATGTCCAGTGCCTTCGTGTCTCTCTTGCACACATTTTTGAACATGCGCTGCGGTCGCCCGACTGTTCTTTTGCCATCTGCCAGTTGTCCGTAGAAAATATCTTTGGGGATGCAACCACCTTCCATGCGGCAGACATGGCCAAGCCAGCATTGTTATGCTTTGAAGACCAGGACGTGACAGCACATCGGCGTTTGTAATTCTGTGCCATAAAGTACAAGAACTAAACATGTCTAAACAGAAGCTCATTATTGTTAGACTGAACAGACAAAGTTGCTGGAAGACACGCCACGAGATTATAGAAAGCAGCGAAAGTACATGTAAAGCACGTTATGGCTAAGTTCAGTATCGGTATCAGTAGAGAACAATGTGGCTAAGTTCAGCATATGAACAGCACATGTATGGTAGTGTACTTAGAGCACATTATGGCTAAATGCAGTTTATATATATCACATTATGGCTAAATACAGCATATATAGAACACAAAATAGCTAGGTCCAGTGTATAAAGAGCACAATATAGCTAAATCCTGTGTATGTAGAGCACATTATGGTTAAAACTAAAATGGATTTCAAGAAGGAAATGGATCGAGAACATAGACATGTACAGAATAGAACTGAAAATTCTACACTGGAAAGACAACAAAGTGGGTTGCGTGTTTACAAAAATCCTGTAGGGTTTCGAAACGCCGAAAAAGATATATGCGTTACAGAAGAGAGCCAAGTTTAGATTTATTCGTTCCTTACGTATGTGGGTGTATTGTGTTTGTGTAACCAGATTAGCAGACAATGCCACCAAAACCATTGCTGTATTTTGGAAACAAATAGAATATTGTTTTTATATGTTAGTTTATTACAGCCAGCTGACAGACTAGCATCAAGAGCACACATAGTGGGAACACTGGATATGGATAAGGGAGACATACTGAGAACAATTAATGATCGCCTGTTAGAAAATGACACTGCAATAGATCAATCATCAGGGTCAATACTGTTGAAATTTGGCGTCAAACGTAAGGTTAGCAGAGATGGACGTACGAGAGGATGCATCCCTCGTGTATACAACCAGCCAGCTACAGGAACAGTAAGCATTCACACTCTTCGATATATACTGAGGGAGACTGAGCACCTATGGGTTTGCCCGGAGTGCAATGATGTCTATTCTGCTAAACAAAAACAACAAAACAGCCAGCATTAAGTTAACGCCATGAGTCGTGGTATAAACAGATGGTTTACAGCTTAACCTTAATTAAATCAGTTTATTGCTCAGCTTGACGAATCACGAGTGTTTATATTGTGCCAGTAATAAAGTCATAATTCAGGATTTTCCTGAGACTCGCCAGACAGAGGAACGTTTCCTCATTGGAGGATAAGGGACATCATTGGGTTGTGCAAATGACAACTCCAAGTCGGAAAACTGACATTCATAAAACGAACATTAACAATCGTAAATGGAAAGGCGAAATAAAGTCAGACTAAACTCATCCATTCACATCGTGAGACTAGAACTGTGTTGTGTATCAATCAATCAATCAATCAATCAATCAATCAATACCCTTTAGCTCCTCAAGGAGCATAGGCCTTCAAAATCAAATGCCAAGCCCTCCTGTCATGTGCCATCCGCTTAACTTCTTTTCGTGTCTTCCTAATCGTTGTCACTTCTGTCTCCAGTTCTCTTCTCCATGTGTTTTTTTAAGTCTACCTCTGCCTCTCTTACCCTGAGGATTCCAAAGCAACAACTGTCTTGTAATGCTATCAACAGGTATCCTCAATGTGTGTCCTATCCGTCACCAAAGTCTTGTTCTGTTGTGTATTATCAGTAACATTTTCGAGAATCTATGACTGAAACTTTTCTAAAAAGAAATTTTCAAGAAAGAACAGACCTGATCAAAGCAGAAAAATAATCATTTTAAAAGCAACAATTAGTGGTACTAATAAGACGTTGTCTTTAGATAGACACACACACACTGACATCAATTAGTGGTACTAATAAGACGTTGTCTTTAGATAGACACACACACACACTGACATCAATTAGTGGTACTAATAAGACGTTGCCTTTAGATAGACACACACACACTGACATCAATTAGTGGTACTAATAAGACGTTGTCTTTAGATAGACACACACACACTGACATCAGTTAGTGGTACTAATAAGACGTTGTCTTTAGATAGACACACACACACTGACATCAATTAGTGGTACTAATAAGACGTTGTCTTTAGATAGGCACACACACACTGACATCAATTAGTGGTACTGATAAGACGTTGTCTTTAGATAGACACACACACACACTGACATCAATTAGTGGTACTAATAAGACGTTGTCTTTAGATAGACACACACACACACTGACATCAATTAGTGGTACTAATAAGACGTTGTCTTTAGATAGACACACACACACTGACATCAATTAGTGGTACTAATAAGACGTTGTCTTTAGATAAGCACACACACACTGACATCAATTAGTGGTACTAATAAGACGTTGTCTTTAGATAGACACACACACACTGACATCAATTAGTGGTACTAATAAGACGCTGTCTTTAGTTAGACACACACACACACACACTGACATCAATTAGTGGTACTAATAAGACGTTGTCTTTAGATAGACACACACACACTGACATCAATTAGTGGTACTAATAAGACGTTGTCTTTAGATAGGACACACACACACACTGACATCAATTAGTGGTACTGATAAGACGTTGTCTTTAGATAGACACACACACACGCTGACATCAATTAGTGGTACTGATAAGACGCTGTCTTTAGATAGACACACACACACACTGACATCAATTAGTGGTACTAATAAGACGTTGTTTTTAGATAGACACACACACACTTGTCGTAAATTTATTTTGAGAGAAAAGAGTCGTAGAAATAGTGGTCCGGTTTAGAGTGGAAAATGATGATGGAAAGCTCAGTGATAGAAAATGTAGAGATTTAATAGTTACTTCACAGCGTGCTGGAGGAGAGTAAAGACAGACTTATTTACGACAAATCGTGTCTCTCAATCTTCTCTTTCACTCTCCTGGTCAAACAATTATTTGCCAGTTTTCCAGACTCGCATCTGCGCGCTCACCGATTTGGTGTTTTCAAACACACACACGACGTTGATACAAACTATATTAAACGAATAGGGGAAAAGTTGGGCTTTGGGTATATCCAACACACAGAACTAAATGAGTTTAGGTGATTTTATTCACTTTAAACATCAATCACTAAAAATATCAGATATTACATAAATTATCATAAGTACACAAATGCAAATAACAAGTTTGGGAGGGGGTGAAGAAGATTGGTATCGACTAAGCCCTTCCCGCTCATTAGACAAAGACAAACCCAGTCCAGAGATAGATAATATCAGGAACACGGGTACGTTAACATAACAGTAAAGTTAAGTTAATTACTCTGAAAGAGGTGTTACCAAGTTAGGTATAAGTGATAGAAAAAAAAACCTGTTCTTCCCAGCTGTTCTTCTCTTTACTAAGCAAATGGAAAGGAGGTGGTTTTAAACAGAGTTAACAAATTATCAACTATCCCACTTAAAGGAACAATGTAGGGTATACAGAAAAGATATATGTTACCAGGTAAGCAAGTTAACAAAATGGTCACACAAAAGAATTAATTTCCTGTCATTCATACACGCGCTAGCAAAGGCCTTCACTCATCTTGCTCTCACTTACCGATTGTGAAAAAAATCTTGCACTCCATAGAATAACACAACAGCAGTTACACCTCAACTAAATGTATGAGTGTTTGTTCAAGTTCTAGCCCCAGATTATCGGGTAGGCGGTCAGCACATAAAAGGGTCCCGTAATCGCTGGAAAATGAATCTGTAGTTGTGTCTCTTTTCTTAATAACAGTTTCTATGGGAGGGCACGGTCTCTGATACCGGGGTGAGGATGGTGTGGTCTATTTGACTATGCCGCGGATAATAAAATTCTTACGCGTGCTGGTACACTTTATCCGTGAGGTATGGTTTAAGTCCAGTGAGAAAACTAGTCACATCACTGTTCAGGAAATTATGAATTATCTCTCTGTGTCAGTAAACTAACAAAGCTCGGGCCAGTGTTCTTCTTCCCGTTACGACTTAAGTTGTTTGATGGTGCGTTAATTTGTCTTTGGGTGTGCTTTCTTTGCTATAAGTTAGATAGCGGAATTCCAAACATAGAATCGCCTCAAAGATTAAAAATTTACACAGTCTCAACAAGTTCTGCGTCAGGGGAACTCTACACACTGTTTATGCTTTGCTTTGCTTAGATTGATTTCTTTATTGCTTTCTTAATGCTGGGATCGCACAGGTTACGATCACTCTGTATGAAAGAAAAAAAAAAAAGACATGTAATATACCGAAAACAAATAACCTTCTAAAGCGCGATGAATTTCCCGTTAAGCCTATAATACACTCGAGTATTTAATTATGTATTTAATAAACACTGCGCGAATTCTAGTGGTTAAAAACCCACATCTATAAAACTAGGACTTAACTGAATTTATTAATTATAAATTCCTTCGCGACTTTAAAAGTTAATTTAAGCATCTATTATCTTTTGAAATAATATAATAGATAGATCATTATATTTAAAACTGGAACTCTTGAGATGGTTTAATTAAATAGATTTAAATTAACACAAAATCCCTTGAAATAGAATGACTAGACCACTGATCACTTTACACAATATATATTTTACCGCTTTGCACAGAATTAGAAATCACTGCAAATATATATAAAATCCAGGGGAAAATCTATAACAAGATTTCAATAAAGCTAGTGCTTCTGTAAAGGTCTGGCCAGCGAGTGATAACGTGTCTAGTTCTTCATGGTCTATTTAGCTAAAATGGAATGTAAGTTGAGTGGGACATGATAAACTTGACAACTTATTTGATCTCACGAACTTTTGGGGATCTGACCGCCAAATCAAGAGAAGAAGCCGCCCCCTGGTCTTCGTATCCGCTCGCTGCTGCCCGTTTCGCTTTCCCCCGTTCGCTCGGTTCCTCGATTGACACCGAGACGCGAAATTAGCGGCAAGCAACTGCGTCTCGTATCAGGGAAAACTACTGTCTTTGATAGCGCCGATAGTCTCCCTTAAGATCCCTCGGTCTGTCTCTTTGATCTCGTCGCTGTATCCTACATGAGTCCCGGTGGAATGCGTTCTGGCAAACGAAAAGTTACAACAAATGTTCAGGGGTTCTAATGTTATGAAAAGCTAAAGGTCCCTTTAAATCATCCATCATATCAGGGAAAATTCACTAGTCAAACTAGACGTACGTCACAATCGTCCCCACTTTTAGACATGAAACCATTTTTCATGTTTTCATTTTTGACAATGGAGGTGACCTGATTGGTGATTTTAGGATGAGTGGTATCTTCAGTTTGCTCTTCTTCCTCTGTAGACCAGTTTCTACTCAGAAAATCAGCCCCGACATTCTGTCTTCCCGGAATATATTCCACTTTGAAAGAATAGACGCTTAGAAGGAGGGCCCAACGCATGATCCTAGCGTTAAATTCTTTATTGGCACCAAGAAATGCTAACGGAGCGTGGTCTGTTTGCACCGTGAACGATGTACCATAAAGAAACTCATGATGGCGTCTGATACCGTCAATCAGAGCAAGACATTCCCTTTCAACTACGCTGTAGTTCCGTTCCGCTTTATTTAATTTCCGACTGCCATAGGCAACTGGAAATAGCATGTTCAGGTCACTGTCATCGGCTTGAAGCAGTGTTGACCCGATGCCCTGACCTGACGCGTCGACTCTCAGTACAAAAGGTTTCTTGAGGTCAGGCAACCTCAAAATGGGGTATGCAGACAACTGTCCTTTCAAAGTGCTATACGCGTGTTCGCACTTTTGATCCCATATGACCTTATCAGGACAACCTTTCTTTGTGAGGTCAGTCAGAGGTGCCGTCAGTCCGTTGAAGTTCTGGATGTACTTCTGATAGTATGCACATAGCGATATGAAGGAATGTACGTCTTTCTTCGTTCGGGGTCTTTTTGCTGCCACTATTTTCTCCACGTTCTTCTTAATAGGCCAACTGCATCCGTGAGAAATAGTGTGCCCCAGGAAGTCTAACTGTTCAAACCCGATGAGACATTTGCTAGGTCTGGCTGTGAGACCCGTTTCCTGTAGTCTCCTGAGGAGCATAGCAACCGTAGCAATATGTTCTTCATAGGTTTCCGATGCAATTAAGATGTCATCCATGAAATTATGGATATGGGGACTTTGCAAAGGTTGTAGAAGCTTCCTCATCATCCTGGTGAACACTCCTGGTGCGTTATGCAAACCGAACGGCATCACGTTAAATGTGTAATGTCCTTCACTAGTGCTGAAAGCTAACAAAGGTTTAATTTCCTCCTTGACTGGTATTTGATAATAACCTTTGCTGAGGTCAATCTTGGAGATCTTTGCTTTGCTGAGCTTGGTGAACAACTCAGAAACAGTTTGGAGAGGTTCGGGCTGGAATTCCGTTACAGCGTTTAGCAACCTGTAATCAATGCACAGCCGAACTTCCTTATTGGGCTTCTGCAACAGCACTACACTCGAGCTGTAAGGAGATGTAGACTCACTGATAATTCCTGCCTGACGCAGCTTGTCTATTTCTCCGCGAAGTGCATCAGCTTTAGCGTACGGGATGGGGTAAACTCTGGTTTGAACAGGGGTCTCGTTTGTTAATTTCATATCAAATTCAATGAGATTTGTTCGACCAGGTACATCCGTTAAAACTGCACTGTACTGTTTTAGTAGAGCCCTAGTTTCTGTTTGTTGTTCTGGTGAGAGATTGTCGCCGAACTTGACATCTTTAAAGGATTCTGTGGGTTGCAGTGGATACTCCATGCAACCATCATCATCTTCCTCGTCTTCCGTTGCTATGGCGACAGCCAGGAGATGCTCGGAGGATGGCACCGGTCTTTCCAAATATTTCTTTAGCAGATTTATGTGGAAGACCTTCTCCTTTCCTTTGATGGAGATCTTGTAGTTGGTACGTGAGATCTTTTTAAGGACGGTAAACGGTCCTTGCCATCCGATGCGAAGTTTATTGCTTCCGGTTGGAAGTAGCAATAGGACTTTCTCCCCTGGTTGTAGTTCTCTCTCTTTTGCAGCTTTATTGTATCTTTTAGTAATTTTAGCGCGGGCTTTCTTAAGGTTGGTAGTAGCTAGATCCCATCCTAGCTTTAGCCTTTCCTTAAGCTCAGATACATACTTGCTTGCAGAGACGACTGTCTCGTCAGCCTTCTGGTCTGTCAGGGACCGAAGTAAGGCTTCTAGTGGCCCCTTAATAGGTCTGCCAAATAAAAGTGTAGCTGGCGCAAAACCCGTAGACGCTTGGGGTACCTCTCGGTAGGCGAATAAGGCAGCCGATATATATTGGTCCCAGTCTTCCGGTTTCTCCTGACCCAGCTTACGTAACATCATGGTGAGGGTACCGTTAAAACGTTCCACGAGCCCATTTCCGGCCGGATGGTAGGGACTTGTGTGGATATGTTTGGCCCTCAAGATCTTAAAGATCTCCTCCATTAACAGGCTACGGAATTGGGATCCATTGTCCGTCAAAACTTGTTGAGGGAATCCCAACCGTGTAAAAATTTGCACAAGGGCTTCTGCGACATGCTTGGAATTAGTGCATGGTAGCGGTACGGCTTCGGCCCACATAGTGCAAGTGTCAACTAAGGTCAGGATGAACCTGTTCCTTCTTTTGGTCTTTTCCAGAGGACCAATAATGTCGACAGCAACCCGTTCAAATGGAGTCCCTACTATTGGCATTTGCCCCATAGGTACTGGGGGTGTCAAGTGCTTGGGTGCTACCCGTTGGCACTGGGCGCAGGATTTCACGTACCTGACAATGTCAGAGTTCATTCCTGGCCACCAATAGTGGTTTTTTATTCGCTGAATAGTGGGGGTTTTGTCCCATGTGTCCGCTAAAGGGAAGAGAGTGCCCCATTTCTAAGATCTGGTTTCTGTACTGCGTCGGTACTAGGAGCTGGTTATTCCCCGTGTCCGGGTTGCCCGTTCTACGATACAATACACCATCCTTAGAAAAGATGTCTCCGTTGTGTCTGGGGTCCTTAGCCATGGGCAGTTTTTTAAAGCAGGGCGCCAGAGTAGGGTCCTTTTGTTGCGCCTCCTTCAGTTCATTCGGCAACAAGTTTGGCGCAGGCTCCCTCTCCTTCTTGGCTTGCCCTCTTGTGGTTACCGCTGCCACAATCGGCTCCTTAGGTCTCCCAATGAACACATATCTACATCCCAGGATAACTGGGTAGATCGGATCATCCATTATGGCCGCTTTAATAACTCCTCTGACAAAGTCAGAGTGTATTTCTACCAGTGCGATAGGAAGCGTCCTGGGTGCATCACTCCTGAAAACTCCACTAAGTTTGACGGTTTCCTCTGTCTCCTGACCGGGTTTGACTAGGTGCCTAGCGACAATACAATCAAAACTTAATCCAGTGTCAAAAAGACAAGTAGTGGAGGTACCGTTCAAAATTACAGTTCCTCGAGTTGAGGGTCGGTCCCCCCTCAGGTTGAGAATCACTGACATTGACTCTACCTTTCGAGGCTGTATGCAAACATCCAATGCGGTTTGCACCGGTTTGTTTGCCATGATCAGACGTTCCTGGTGTAGGGGTCTTCCCTTTTCCTTGACCTTGGTGGCCGCGCTGCCACGTAGGCTTGTTGGGTTGATCAGAATTTTTGTTGGGGGGGTATCGGGTTTTGTAGAATTTCGATTTTTCCTGGGGAGGTTTCTGGGTATTGTTATCTCGTTGGTTATAATGTTGAGAGGAAGTGGAAGAATAGGATGCCTGTTCTAGATTCTGTTTTCGAGAAGGCTCATCGGTGGGTTTACGTTTAGTGCTGGGAAGTTCGGCCATTGCATTGCTATAGCGTTCGGCTTTATTGAGTATGTCTTCAAGCCTGACTGCCCCCTGTTCAGCCAAAAATCTACGTGTTTCATTCGACAAAGTGGATTTTATCTGCTCCACAAGAACAAGTTCGAGGAGTCCCTCATATGAAAGAGGTAGGTCAGATAATTCAATGCACTTTGTCAGATAACCCGTGAGACGTGAAGAGAACTGGGGAAATGTTTCCGTGCTCTCTTTTCGGCTGTTTCTGAACAACTGCAGAAACTTTCGGGCAGTCATCTCAAACTGCTGTAGTAAGGCCTTTTTCAACATGTCGTAATCATGTTGATTCGGTCCCAGCTTTGTGTACACGTCATAAGCATTGCCTTTCAGTGACGTTGAAAGTTTGAGCGCCCAGTGGGTACTCTCTAACCCATAAAGATTCGCGAGTCTCTCGAATTTTTCTAGGTAGCTGTCAATTTTTTCGTTAGGGCTAGGAAAAGATTCTAAAGAAAACGACATAGCAGTTAATTGGGCAGATTGAGTACTGGAGAGGTCCATTGATTGAGACTGGGGCGAAGACGGCTCTCCGTTAGTCGAAGTAGAGGCGCCCCGACTCTCTAAAGCCTTAAGCGCCAGTTGATGCTGTCTTTCCTTGTCTCTCTCTCTCTGCGAGTTTCCATCTCTGCTTCAATTTTCTTCTGTTCCAAAAGACGTTCTTCCGCTTCTTTCTTATCTGCCCTCTCCTGGGCTTCTCTCCTCTCTGTTCTTTCTTTCTCTTCCTTCCTCTCAGCTTCTGCTCTCTGTTGCTCCGCCTTCCTCTCAGCTTCGGCTCTCTGTTGCTCCGCGTCATATATTTCCAATTCCTGGTTAATAAACGCGTTTGCAGCTTCTGCATCTAATCCTGCCTCTTTCGCTTCCAGCCTCAAGATGGACCTCATCTTTATCCTCTCTGCCATTGTTAAAGAATAAGATGAAGTATGCTTAGAGAACTAGTAAGAAGAAACGCGAAAGGGAGGAACTCTGAACCGCTACGAGAAAAAAAAAAAACACAAGTATAAATTTACCTGTGTTACCTCCTACCTGTACTGTGCAAACTTATCGCTGCTATTATCTGGCAATTAAGGCTCTAAACGCAAGCGACTATGCCACTAAATGGTAAGTTACACTGGAAAAGAATCTACTTTTACTAACAGTCGAGAAAAAAATTTATATTAAAACAATTTAAAAGGAAAAAAAAATTTTCCCCTAAATTTTAAATCTCTGACAACAAACTCCGTCCCTAAAGTAAATTATTGAGATGAGACGTTGTTAACTTAATTTTTAAAAATCAGAACAATCCGTCTTTAGCTAAGCTCAACTCTTTTTGACTTCAAAAACCTTAGTGACTGTAAAACAATCACGCAATCCCAGCAACTTTTATAAAGAAAGAAATATAATTATCTCCGCCAGAGGATAATTAAAATAGCAAATATATTTGTTTATCTGTACTTTCTACTGCTGTGGAGAGAAAACAACCTGTAAATATGCTGTGTGGACAACCCAAATACTTAAAGAACGTTTGTCTAGGGGTGTAATTATTTATTTATTTCCCTAATTCACAAAGACAAATCATTCACACTCTACCTAGTTAGACCCAAACTAAATCAGACTCAAAATATCTTTAACCCGGCTATGCAATTGCCTCAAATGTAGCTCAAGATCCCAGAACCAGCCCACAAATATGTGTGCATCAAATGTATCTCAAAATTATCCCAGACGAGCCGGCCAAATATTGTCGTAAATTTATTTTGAGAGAAAAGAGTCGTAGAAATAGTGGTCCGGTTTAGAGTGGAAAATGATGATGGAAAGCTCAGTGATAGAAAATGTAGAGATTTAATAGTTACTTCACAGCGTGCTGGAGGAGAGTAAAGACAGACTTATTTACGACAAATCGTGTCTCTCAATCTTCTCTTTCACTCTCCTGGTCAAACAATTATTTGCCAGTTTTCCAGACTCGCATCTGCGCGCTCACCGATTTGGTGTTTTCAAACACACACACGACGTTGATACAAACTATATTAAACGAATAGGGGAAAAGTTGGGCTTTGGGTATATCCAACACACAGAACTAAATGAGTTTAGGTGATTTTATTCACTTTAAACATCAATCACTAAAAATATCAGATATTACATAAATTATCATAAGTACACAAATGCAAATAACAAGTTTGGGAGGGGGTGAAGAAGATTGGTATCGACTAAGCCCTTCCCGCTCATTAGACAAAGACAAACCCAGTCCAGAGATAGATAATATCAGGAACACGGGTACGTTAACCTAACAGTAAAGTTAATTACTCTGAAAGAGGTGTTACCAAGTTAGGTATAAGTGATAGAATAAAAAACCTGTTCTTCCCAGCTGTTCTTCTCTTTACTAAGCAAATGGAAAGGAGGTGGTTTTAAACAGAGTTAACAAATTATCAACTATCCCACTTAAAGGAACAATGTAGGGTATACAGAAAAGATATATGTTACCAGGTAAGCAAGTTAACAAAATGGTCACACAAAAGAATTAATTTCCTGTCATTCATACACGCGCTAGCAAAGGCCTTCACTCATCTTGCTCTCACTTACCGATTGTGAAAAAATCTTGCACTCCATAGAATAACACAACAGCAGTTACACCTCAACTAAATGTATGAGTGTTTGTTCAAGTTCTAGCCCCAGATTATCGGGTAGGCGGTCAGCACATAAAAGGGTCCCGTAATCGCTGGAAAATGAATCTGTAGTTGTGTCTCTTTTCTTAATAACAGTTTCTATGGGAGGGCACGGTCTCTGATACCGGGGTGAGGATGGTGTGGTCTATTTGACTATGCCGCGGATAATAAAATTCTTACGCGTGCTGGTACACTTTATCCGTGAGGTATGGTTTAAGTCCAGTGAGAAAACTAGTCACATCACTGTTCAGGAAATTATGAATTATCTCTCTGTGTCAGTAAACTAACAAAGCTCGGGCCAGTGTTCTTCTTCCCGTTACGACTTAAGTTGTTTGATGGTGCGTTAAATTTGTCTTTGGGTGTGCTTTCTTTGCTATAAGTTAGATAGCGGAATTCCAAACATAGAATCGCCTCAAAGATTAAAAATTTACACAGTCTCAACAAGTTCTGCGTCAGGGGAACTCTACACACTGTTTATGCTTTGCTTTGCTTAGATTGATTTCTTTATTGCTTTCTTAATGCTGGGATCGCACAGGTTACGATCACTCTGTATGAAAGAAAAAAAAAGACATGTAATATACCGAAAACAAATAACCTTCTAAAGCGCGATGAATTTCCCGTTAAGCCTATAATACACTCGAGTATTTAATTATGTATTTAATAAACACTGCGCGAATTCTAGTGGTTAAAAACCCACATCTATAAAACTAGGACTTAACTGAATTTATTAATTATAAATTCCTTCGCGACTTTAAAAGTTAATTTAAGCATCTATTATCTTTTGAAATAATATAATAGATAGATCATTATATTTAAAACTGGAACTCTTGAGATGGTTTAATTAAATAGATTTAAATTAACACAAAATCCCTTGAAATAGAATGACTAGACCACTGATCACTTTACACAATATATATTTTACCGCTTTGCACAGAATTAGAAATCACTGCAAATATATATAAAATCCAGGGGAAAATCTATAACAAGATTTCAATAAAGCTAGTGCTTCTGTAAAGGTCTGGCCAGCGAGTGATAACGTGTCTAGTTCTTCATGGTCTATTTAGCTAAAATGGAATGTAAGTTGAGTGGGACATGATAAACTTGACAACTTATTTGATCTCACGAACTTTAGGGGATCTGACCGCCAAATCAAGAGAAGAAGCCGCCCCCTGGTCTTCGTATCCGCTCGCTGCTGCCCGTTTCGCTTTCCCCCGTTCGCTCGGTTCCTCGATTGACACCGAGACGCGAAATTAGCGGCAAGCAACTGCGTCTCGTATCAGGGAAAACTACTGTCTTTGATAGCGCCGATAGTCTCCCTTAAGATCCCTCGGTCTGTCTCTTTGATCTCGTCGCTGTATCCTACATGAGTCCCGGTGGAATGCGTTCTGGCAAACGAAAAGTTACAACAAATGTTCAGGGGTTCTAATGTTATGAAAAGCTAAAGGTCCCTTTAAATCATCCATCATATCAGGGAAAATTCACTAGTCAAACTAGACGTACGTCACAACACTGACATCAAAAAGTGGTACTAATAAGACGTTGTCTTTAGATAGGCACACACACACTGACATCAATTAGTGGTACTAATAAGACGTTGTCTTTAGATAGACACACACACACACACACACTGACATCAATTAGTGGTACTGATAAGACGTTATCTTTAGATCGGCACACACACACTGACATCAATTAGTGGTACTGATAAGACGTTGTCTTTAGATAGGCACACACACACTGAAATCAATTAGTGGTACTAAAAAGACGTTGTCTTTAGATAGGCACACACACACTGACATCAATTAGTGGTACTAATAAGGCGTTGTCTTTAGATAGGACACACTCACTGAGGAAACTTGATGATTGCATTATCAGGTAGTACTTGTTTTGGAATTACCATGGTAGTTGTATAACGAAAAACACACGGACAGGAATATAGACAGACATGAAAGGAACTAGGAAGACATAGACAGATCATTAGATAGTGTCATGTGACAGGAAGATTTGTCATGTGTCTGCTGAAGGTCTATGCTTGTTTGGGAGCTGAAAAATAATAATGCTAAATTAGCGGTCCAGCTTAATAGTTTATTTAAGAATAATTAACTGTGCATAATTTATTTTACACATAATTTTTTTCCACCGGCCATTATTGTATTGAAGTTCATGTTTTGGTTTGTTTTGTGGATTTGTACATATTTATTTATGATTGATGAACTATTCGATTTTGTTTACTGGACATGAAAAGTAAATATGTTAGTTTGGCAGAAGTCATCACCATCGTAACAATGATCAGAAATACGAAAACGAAGAAATATTTGTGGAAGAGGATTATAAAACTCCAAATAAAGATACGGTGAACGATAGTACAGGAAAATGGTTGATGTACTAGTATTATGAAAAAGCAGAAACAAGAACTACAGGCATTAGAGAAAGAAAGTAAAGAGGAGAGAATATCTGCTGTCTACTGGGAACAATAGAAGGCTGTTAAACATTTAAAGTTGATGAGGAGATTAGACGACACAAGACAGACAAGAATTGAATGCTTAATATGCTAGTTGTCTGGTCACCTCGCAGACCAGTGTTTCTCAACCAGTGTTCCTCGGAACCCTATGGTTCCGCTGTTCATCCTCAGGGGTTCCTTGAGACGTCGCGGAAAAAAAATATTTATTTACCGTTAAAAATTATAAATATTGTTCTTATTTAAGGTTAAATAGTTGTACGTACTTGTCAATGGTTGTTTCGTATTGTATCGAGAATTATCATACGGACGTAATAATTTAAACGTTTGTATGATCAGTAACACTTATCCTATCTATGTATTGTTAAAGAGACATATTGTTGTCTTAGTAATAGTAACAGCAATAAGATGAATACGAAAGGTTTATAATAATTACAAATAACCGGCTTAACAGTATAGCGTACGAACAAGCACAATTTTTAGAGCTCCACGTAAAGGGATACTACATGAAATATCGACTTACATTACACATAAGAGTCAAACAAAGGACAAATTTTGTTCTTTCGGTTTCTCTAGACGTCACTTCATTCATCATTTATAATATTTTGATTTTATTAAATACTGCTTTTTATCTGTCTCTCTTTGTTTCTTGCAACATTCGTTCCTTGCCTTTAATACTTCACGTTTTGACACATAAAATAAAGAAATTGCAGGAAAAATGCTTTCAAAACTGTTTGCAAAAAAATGACAGCTGACGAATGTAATTGTAAGTGTGCTTGAGTGCGGGTGCATACTTGCGTGTAAAATATAGATATCATACCTTAGGAAACAATATCGTTTCCCTGAAAAGATAGAAACATTCCTGGCATTTAGAGAAAGGAGAGCCACTCTGCAACAGACAAGCAAGCCATAACGACAAAATACATAGAGAAACATTACCTAAGCAACACCTGGACCCATGCATACACATATGGATCAGCAACAGTTGCAACAGAAGACGGCGGAGACGTGCTTATGTGCCTAAGCACTGGTACACAAAAAAGATGTCAGTGGCAACAGGACCATTCTAAAGTAACTTCAGAGCAGAGGCAAAGGCCTTAAAAACTATAGCAGATGTTCTAATGGCAGAGGAAAGCACCGAAAGACGGCACTGTCAGTAGTTGCAACGTTGAGGACCCAGAATAATGCAGACCTGGATGACCTAAGAGTTGTGTTCCACAGACTATATCAACGATTCAAAAGTGTTGTGATGCAATGGATCCCATCTCATTGTAGCAGCCCCGGCAGTGAAGAGGCTGACAGAATAGCTCAGGAAGGTTGAAAGCTACCTCAGCCTGATACAAGCATAACTTTTATCAGAACCACATTCATAAATATACGGGATGCAGAGCATACAGGACAACACAAAATGATGAATATTACCAGCTCAGCAGAAGTGAACAGTGAAAATCTTCAGACTTCGCACGGGCGACAACAGATTGGGATATCATCTATTTAACAAGCTGAAGAAAAGACGTACCAATGAGTTGTAGTGTGGCACAGATAAAATGACTGCTGATACTTTGCTTCAAAGTTGCTTAACTTATGAGGAACGTGGAAAGCACATACGGCTGACACCAGTAACATTTTAGGAAGAAAAAACTCTACTCTATGGAGATGGAAATAGCTTGAAGCTGACCACTGCTTTCTTTAAAAATATTCATGCACAAACAGTATACGAAGAAGAAGATACCTTTATAAAACGTTTTCTTGGCAATAATTTAGGAGTAAAGGCATTGCATCTTGGTGAGTCCGCTGATTGTAGAAAGATTTTTGAAGTGTTCCGCCTTAGTAAAAATTTTGAGAAACACTGCAACAGTGCAGCCCATTGTAAGATACAGATGAGAGACAAGGTTGATTTCAGAACAGCTTGTAGATGTGACCCATTATTAGTATACATAAAATAAGCATTGTTTTAAAACGTAAATGGAGATGGAATTAGAGATCCAATGTGTTTTAAATGTAATAAACCAAATTAGTAAGCGCAAGAAATGAGTTTTTTGAGATGGTAGACAATTCGTGGTCGAATTAATATACTATGTGAGATCATTTAACATGATAGAAGTCATTTAACGTATTATGAAGTCTGCTGGGTCAGAGTGGCTAAGAGGTATGGCATCCGCATCGAATTCCAAAGTTATAAATATAATTTATGGAAATTTGTTTTCAGAACTACTAAGCAAGACGTGATTTATAGTACTCCCAAGATGTTAAGTGTGCAGATTTCTCCTCAACTATTTAACCAAGGGTCGTCGTCTTTTAATTTACTGATGCTAGGATTGAGCATCTTATCTTGTTGAGTAATTTATTCCTTTGGGAAAGGAATGCAGGGAGTACATTGTTTATAATTAATCTATCGCCAAACTCCGGTTTTCGATACTTCCCCCTGTTCTCCTGGGTAGTGAGATCGGATGCCTAGCCTTCTTGTGTAAGGGGAAAAAAGGAGGTCCCGTGTGCAAATTGCACACGTTAAAAATCCCACGGCAGTTGGAAATCGTAAGGAGTAGGCCTTAAGGCTGCTGCCCTGGCAAAATTTAAAAATTAGAAACCTACCCACCACCAAAAATAGTTATATAATGTAATTTCTGCATACTTACATTGGGTTCTTGGCTGTGCTACGGAGTTCGTTCACAGTGCTGAGATCCTCTTTGTGTGATCTAAGGGAGGAGATTGGAGCACTGATAGAGTTGTCCTTGTGCAATGAAGATAGCCCTTAAAATCAAACCAAACCGAAGTCTGCGGCGCTGACAACGTGAGGACAAACAGGCTTTAAGCCATAAATGTTTACGATAGTTATAGAAATTATAGTCAAAGTCACAGTCATAATATGGCGCTGGTGAGCCCTTTTGAGGGGTTTACTTCCGTTCTTCTTGTCTGAGTGACCGCCCATAATTTGTATCTATGAGTGGTCTCCCATGAGTCTTGTCTGTAAACTTCCACTCATACTTCTTGTGTGTGAGTTTCCACTTATAATTCGTGTCTGTGAGTTTCCACTTATCGTAATTCGTGTCTGTGAGTTTCCACTTATAATTCGTGTTGGTGAGTTTCCACTTATAATTCGTGTTTGTGAGTTTCCACTTATAATTCGTGTCTGTGAGTTTCCACTTATAATTCGTGTCTGTGAGTTTCCACTTATCGTAATTCGTGTCTGTGAGTTTCCTCTCTTTCTTTTTGTCAATGAGCTACTATTTCGTTCATCTTTTATGTGAACTTATTCCTAATCTTTGTATCTATGAGTTTCAGCTTCTTCATTTCTACTACCTTTTTTCGTTCTTCTTTTCTTTAAACTTCTTGTCATACATGTTTTCCCATGTGTTCTAGCGGTATTTCTGACTTGATTATACCAGAATGACAACTGCGATCCTATTTTTTAAAATCTGTTTTCATTAAAAAAATTGTGTTAAAGCAATTAGATATCATTCTGACATTCTTTTATCTGTTGCTTTTGTGTTTGCCCCCGAGGAAGACAATGTGTTGGTAACATTGGTTTTGTTTTTGCTCTTTGTCCTAGTAAGATGTACACCAGATAGTTTAGTTCACCTTACTGATCTTCTTTTTTGTTAGTTTTCTAATTTTCTCCTTTTCTGCTAGCTGCCTCTTTTTTCTTTTCTGCTGGCTTGTTTATTTTTTTTTCTTTCCTGCTAGCTCTCTATTTTTTACGTCCTTTTCTGCTAGCTTTTTCTCTTTCTTTTCTCCTTTTCTGCTAGCTCTCTCTTTTTTTTAACCTCCTTTTCTGCTAGCTTTTTCTTTTTTTTTTTCCTTTTCTGCTAGCTCTCTCTTTTTATACCTCCTTTTCTACTAGCTTTTTCTTTTTCTCCTTTTGTGCTAGCTTGCTCTCTTCTTCCTTGTCTGCTATTTTCCCTTCCCTCCCCCTTCTTTTCTGGTAGCTCCTTCTCTTTTTCCGTATTTGCTAGTTTCCTCTTTATTTTTTTCCGTGAGTTTCTCTTTTTTGCCTTTCTTTTCTAATAGCTTCCTCTCTTTTTCCTTATTTACTAGTTGGATCCTTCTTCTTTTCTGCTTGTTTCCTCTCCGCCTAAGTTTCTGCTAGCTTTATCGTTTTCTTCTTTTCGTTAGCTTAATCTATTTCTTCTTGTCTGCTAGCTTCTTCTCTTTCTTATTTTCTCTAGCCTCCGTTCTTTCTTGTTTTCTGCTAGCTTCTCTTTTTGTTTTCGGCGAGATATTTCCCCTCCTGTATTCTTTATTCTTGGTGACAACCTCTCTCTCTCTCTCTCTCTCTCTCTCTCTCTCTCTCTCTCTCTCTCTCTCTCTCTCTCTCTCGCTCTCTCTCTCTCTCGCTCTCTCTCTCGCTCTCTCTCTCTCTGTTTCTCATATTGTTCTTTCTTACGACCTTCCTCTCGTTCGTATTGTTTCTTATATGCTTCTTTAGGCTCAGTTTGATACTTGAATGTTTCTCTCTCTACCTCAACTGCTTCTGTTTGAATTCCAGTAGATCGACTGTAAAAAAACTACAAAAACATTTTCTTGTTACATTAGAAAACTTTGTACTTGTAGAGAGGAAATCCACATTATTTCCTGTGTGCTTCTTTGATACTAAAAAATTCAGTCTTGGCAGGCTCATCAATTAAATCTTCGGACACGCAACGGGTTGATTCATAGTAAAGTCACAGTAAAGTCATAGTAAAGTCACAGTAAAGTCATAGTAAAGTCACAGTAAAGTCATAGTAAATCACAGTAAAGTCATAGTAAAGTCACAGTAAAGAAAATGTAACATATACTTTTAATTACCAGTTTTGCACTCATTCCCATATTACGAGTACTACTTGTCTAAGTGAAAAGTCCTACAACAATCAATTTAACAAATAAAACCCGTCAGCTTTTCTGGAAAATACGGAAAGGCGCGAACCGCTATTATAACTCTCCGAAGTTTTATAGCTTTCTATACTTCTTCCTTACTATGCTTCTCATACCTACCTTGTCCTGGTTTAATGTCTGCAACTTACGCTGCTTTTCTTGCCAACACGTCAATATATTTTCTCTTGTCTCATCTGATACTCCTTCTCATTTCTTTGTTTGCTAGCCTATATATCTCAGGAGCTTTGGCTCTGAGACTTCTAGTTTTGCTTCTGGTTAAACCTCTTTTCTTATTGTTTTTCTTTGTTACATCCTTTTCATGGTCTGTAATATTATAAAATCTTTGTGATTTCCAGATGGCTCAGCGTGTATATACTTTATCCAATGCCTGTGGTCTTTGGTCTTGGCTTTGTAGTCTGGTTGTTAAAGCACGTTGTATTGTTTAATTATGTCTTCATTTCTTAAATATCCAACACTAAATATTAGTCAGTAGCTATGTGTTTTCTATTTTGGCAGTTTTAGCTTAACTTTCATTAACACGAAGTAATGATGTAAAATGTATTTGATCAGCAGAATTTGTATTATTTCTAAAACTACACGCTTATAGTTGTTCTAAATTAAGAAAATGCAAATTATAAGAACACGTCACTTGAAAAATAAGCCCATGTTAAGAAACTTGGTAAATGAAAATGCGCATGAGATTAAATCTTTCCCCACAATGTACAAATGTTCGTAGTCAAATATGGGATCTGAAACAAAGCTGCCACGTTACAAGATAGAAAACACGTGAATATTCATCGCTGTTTTTTTTTAAACGAGAAAATGAATCTGGAAAACAGCACGGCGTGTTAATAAGAGACAGCAGAATCAGACAGACAAAAATGTAAAATCTAATGAAAGCCTCTATTTTAAGTACACCACTCTATCAGTGTGAATAAAAAACAAATTACAAAGGATTCAAATATTGGATAGACAAAGATGAGAGAAGTTAAAAACATGCGTCAAACAAAAAAGAAGTCTGGAGAAAGATTTTTAGAAACCGGAATCGATCTTACACCAAGATCTGCTCTTTAATCTTATATTGTTTTTTTTTTTTTCTTTGGGTAGGAGGAACAGGGAGAGAAGCTATCTTAGTCTTGAACAAAAGCTGTAGCAATACCGTACAGTAGCAGTAAAGTAACATCCCAATGTAATGCTGTCACAGGGTGCCACAGTTGGCAGAACTGTAAATATAAATGATGTCATGACTTTTAAATACAAGCCGACTCACAGATGCATGAAGGCAAGTATCATATGCATTATGTCTTTTTATTACTTAACATTACATTAAATAAAAAAATAGACAGTTGTATTCTTAATATATTTGAAAATAATAAGTGAAAAAGTTTGTTGAAATATCATAAAGTTACAGACATTCAATGTATTTTTGGCAGTTTGGTTGTTTCCCTAAGATAGCAAGACAGGGAGAAATTACATTCCTTGAAAATGGAGACGGCAAAACGTTATTTTTAAAACTGAAAACATACTGGTGTCAAGAAGTGTTCGGACAATTTTCAGAATTCATCTTTTCCGTTACCCAATTGAACGAACTAATGTTCATGAATCAGGCTTCAAGTTGGGAAGATTCTAGTGGAAACAACTTCAAGATCAATTCAGTTCGTCACAGGCAAAGTAACAGTGGAAATTGAACAGTTCAAGAAAGTCTCATTCAAGACACAAGTCCAAGCTGGCAACTCAAATTTACACATCAAGTTACGAAGGTCAAGGTCGAGTCTTCACTCCGATTAACGGTCGCTGAGTCGCTGAATCAAATCGATCGAATGTCATTCAATTTTTGATCCTGAACGAGCACATAGAACCAGAAAGACAATCCATACACTTGTTAAACCTCCAGAGCAACCGGGGAAGTATTTCAACAGAATTTCTTTCAATATCACGTTTGAAAATCTTCGTTCAACCGGTCAAGTCTGCTTCTCTGTGAAAACAAGTCTGAACAGCTGGGAGCATTTTGTTTATTTTGAGGATCACTATGGCATGACCACATGAAGATAAGTTCTTGTCTAAATTAGAGCTTTCGACTAGATTGTGTTGTCCAGTTGGCTAGCTTTGGTCTTCAATTCTTCCTCCACTGTCACTTGTCTGTCTTACTTTGCAGTCCTAGTTTTTATCATTACGTGTTTACTATCAATGTATTTTATGTAACTTCGCGGGACGGATGGATAGGGCTTATCATTGCTTCTATATTCCTTTGGAAGATTTAAGCAATTTTAACGACTTTTAGGGATAATTGCTTATATTTGCTTACTGAGGATCTAACTGATTATTAATTTTTCTTTTGAGTTAGGAAATAAATGTTTCTTCAGTAAGCCATATAACCACTTTGCTTGTGTTAGTTGTGATGTCAAGTGCCTACGTCATTTAATTTAAATAAATTAATTTCCGTTTTGTGTCACTATTTTATTCGTTTGTGATCTAAACATCTCTCTGTCTCAATGTTAGTTTAGGACGACTTGTATCGTAAATTTTTGTAATGTTACTTTGAACATTTTATTTCTATAATTATTACGTCTAGTACTTACTTAGTTTCTTTTTATATGTTTCATAGCGTCGTATAAGTGAATATATCATTTCATTTGCTTGTTACATCCATTGTTTATCGTCACCTGTTCTTGTCTCTGGCTATAGGAAATATCATAGTTACTTGTAATTAATTAAGCTCACATATTCATATTATATCTATTAACAAATAATACACTTATATAAGTTATTGAAAAACGTAGCATTATGTCTACGTTGGAAGAGTTCATTAAAATAGGACAAAGTCTGGGTAAATCAGGTTCTGATTTGCAGACTTATGCTGAAACGAGATATGAAAAGCATTTATCGCAACAGGAAAGAATTGAGCAACGGGAACTTAAAAAGTTGGAACTGGCGCAAAAAGATAAAGAAATGGCTCAAAAAGAGAAAGAAATGGCTCAAAAGGATAAAGAAATGGCTCAACAAGAAAAAGATAGAGAATTACAGAAAGAACTTAAGGAGAAGGAAATAGCTCAACAAGAAAAGGAGAGAGAATTAGATAGAGAGAAAATGCAAATAAGAAGAATGGAACTACTTCAATTAGACCAAGAACATAAACATGCTATTGAGCTTGAGACTTTAAGATTAAATGCTGAGAAAGAAAAGGCTATTGAATTGGCGAGGTTGCAATCTGAACAATCCCGACCTTCAGCTAATTCAAATGTATTTTATCCAAAATTGAAGATGCCACATTTCGACCAATCTAGAGATTGCGTCGATTCATTCATATCAAGATTTATTATGAAAGTTACAGGTTTGAACATACCAAAGGAAAGATGGAGTAGTCTTTTGGTTGATTTTTTGACCGGGGACTCACTCAAGGTTTTCATGAATCTAGATGAGCAAAGCAGAAACGATTTTGATATCGTAAAAGAAGTACTTCTTAGACGGTTCCAGTTAACTGAATCTGGATTCCGAGAACGTTTCCATATGGCTAAGCCTAGTAAGGACGCTGACTTTGGGGAATTTATTGCTTCCATTAAACATTATTTCAATAGATGGATAGAATTATCAGGTATTACCAAATCATATGAGGGGTTAATGGATCTCATGCTACGTGATAAGGTGCTGTCCTCATGCAGTCACGATTTAGAATCATTCTTACAAGAAAGACACCCTAACTCTATTTCAGAATATGAAAAATATGGTAGACAGTTTGTCACGGCACATCCGAATAAGGATGTCCATCGATCTGGTCCACGAGATCCTATGCCTACGTGCGCAGCGCTCCAAGATCACAGATCTTATGATCACCGACCTAGATCACATAGCACGGACGGTCGATATCGTACACAATTTCGTCATGAATATCGGGGGTCTTATAACTTCCCTCGCTATCGTTCACCGTCAAGATTCTATCGTCGGAGTTATCGAGGTTATTCACCTCATGATCGTGGAGGCCACAAAGGCAGGGGTCGTGATGATTATCACAAATACTATTACAGGGATTATAATGATCATGGATCATCATATAAAAGGAATGATGATAATGATGATTCATCAAATTTTTATTATAAGACAAAATCAGGCAAAAAGAAGGCAAATCATTTCAGATCATCTTCAAAGAATAATGACAAACATGGTCATGCTAATGCATGTACTACCAAAAGAGATCAGGAGAATGATGATAACAAACATGCGAATGCATGCAGCATATTAGATGACTCTTGTTATGTTTGTCAATCACATCCTATATCAGAGAGGAAAAATACGCTTCGTTGTGGTCATACAATGTCTTCTATGTCTGCTTGTGAGAATTTGGGACGTCTCACATACCACAAGGCATATTTGTACGGAAAGGAAGTAAGAGTTTTACGTGACACCGGCTCTACTACTGTCGGCATACAACACTCGCTGATCGAGCCATCTGCATTTACGGGTAAAACTGTTAAATGTATCACATTTGGTGGTAATATAGAAGAATATCCAATAGCGCATGTCTATATCGATACACCGTTTTATACAGGTATGGTGTATGCTTGTGGGTTAAGAGCTCCCGTGTCTGAGATAATCTTAGGTAACATACCTGGAGTTAGAAATTGTACTCCACAGGAGATTACGAAATGGGTTGAATCTCATCCATTGGTGGCAAATGCTGTTGTCACTAGAGCACAACAGTTGGCTACAGATATGGCCACCCCACCTACACCTATTATAGATACAATTATGTCTCCCGACGTCGTTGCTGAAGCACCAGCGGCGTTTGCGGAAAAACAAAAAAATGATCCAAGTTTACAGCGTTTATTTGCGCTAGCGGAAAAAAAAAGTTAGTAAACATACGAAATCAGCACAACATTGGTTTCAAATTAAGAAATCCATACTTACAAGGTACTATGACAATGGTAGGTCAATTATTCATCAGATAGTTGTTCCAAAACAATTTAGACCTTTGGTGTTACAAACAGGGCATGACTCGCCCATGGCAGGGCACATGGGTATTAAAAGAACTTTATTTAGAGTCACATCACAATTTTATTGGCCTGGTGTCAATAAGGGCACAAAATTATATTGTAGGACATGTACGACATGTCAAAGCATATCACGTAAGGGCAGATTCCACACGGCACCCTTACAGATCACGGATGTACCAGACAGACCATTTAAGAAAATAGCCATAGATATTATCGGTCCTTTATCTATTCCATCTAACAATGGGTTCCGATATATCTTAACCTGCGTAGATCTTTGTACACGGTGGCCGGAGGCTATACCTCTGAAATCAATCAATACTGCGTCGGTATCAGATGCATTGTTTTCAATTTTTTGTCGTATTGGTTTTCCTGAGGAAATTTTATCAGACAGAGGTTCACAATTTACCTCAAATATTATGAAAGAAGTGGAGTCGATGCTCTCCATTCACCATTCGTTTTCAAGTGCATATCATGCCCAAACGAATGGAGTTTGTGAACGTCTTAACGGTTCACTCAAACAGATTCTTCACAAGATCACTGAGGGATGTCCTCGGGACTGGGACAGGCTACTTTGTGCCGCTTTATTCGCGTATAGAGAGGTCCCCCACGAGAGCACTGGTTTTAGTCCATTCGAGCTCGTTTACGGCTCTAACCCTCGTGGCCCGATGATGATCTTGAAAAATTTACTGGTCGGATCATCAGTGGATGAATCCACTCGTACTAGTTACGAGCTGGTGATCGACCTTAGACAAAGAATCATTGATGCGTGTACATATGCATCCGAAAGCATTAAATCAGCAACACAAAAAGCTAGATTATTCCACAATCAGGGGAGAAGATTGCGATATTTTAATCCTGGGGAAAAAGTCTGGTTACTCCTACCCCATGAGGATAATAAACTGTTGGTTTCATGGCAGGGTCCATTTGTGATTATTAAACAAGTCACGGATGTTGACTATACTATAAACGTAAGAGGAAAAATTAAAACGTTCCATGTCAATATGTTGAAATTGGCAGTGGAAAGACCACAAGAGTTAATTCCTATTATTAACTCTGTGTCTGTGTCTGTGTCTGTGTCTGAGTCTTCACCTCATATTTCTTCTTTTGCACTAGTGAATGAGGAAGACACTACGTCTTCAATTCCGTTACATTTTGCTTTACCATCGTTACAAGCTTCCGAATCTTGGAAGGATGTCACAATTTCTCCGACTTTGTCATCGTCACAACAAAGTCAAGTTAGGGAAATTCTTCTTTCTTTTAACGATGTACTTACTGACCTTCCAGGTCATACGCCTTTAATCTCTCATGACATCATTCTAACGGATGATCATCCTATTAAGTTAAGACCTTACCCTATCTCGTTACATCATAAAGACAGGGTTGAAAAGGAGCTAAAGGATATGATAAAATTAGGAGTTATATCTCCATCAGAATCTCCTTATGCTTTCCCGATGGTTATTGTGAAAAAAAAAGATGGGTCGCTCCGTATTTGTATTGACTTCAGACGTCTTAACCGTATCACAATTACTGACGCTGAACCAATGCATTTGTTGGACGACCTACTTTCACAAGTTTCACAGGCCACATACTTTAGTAAACTGGATCTGTCTAAAGGCTACTGGCAGATCCCACTTCTGACACCAGTATGTTACGGTCTCCCGCTGTATCTTTTCTTGCTAGATGTTATTAAAAGATTCAGCGCCGTTGGACGTGAGTTTATTGGGTTGCTTGTCAATATTTCAGATATTATAATTCATCCATTCTAATTCCAGTTTTCTAGTTCGAGTGCAGTTTTTAAGCCATTCTGGTGTGATTAAATTATTATTATATTCAGTGTCGTTATTATATTAATTCTTCCACAGTGTTGGTTAGCTTATAGTTAGTCTTAGAAAATACCTGTGATAATCTGGACACCTCAAATAAACTAAGACCAGAAATCGCGCAAATCAATGTATGACGCGTCTAGCTTAGTTACTTTCTAGTCTATGTGTGGCCATTGAGCCTAACGGCAGTGTTGAAATGTGTGGTAAAACCACTTAAGGATCGTGTTTGAATATGTGGCACAGCCACTGATTATATATATATGTGGAACGGTAGATCCACTGGAAAGTGTAAGATAGCGAAAGGATCCGTATCAAAATTGATTATAGGACCAGGTAGAGTCCGTATTAGATTCGTGAACCAAGCAGATTACGTTCACCTTGAACTTATATACACGGCAGTTAAGACCGGGCGATGCAAGCCAAAGACGTTGAATAATTATCTATAGATTTACAGATAATGTACTCACTAGTATTGTGAAGGGATAATAATTCTAAGGATCGGATTCGGTAAGAGTTGGTTGCACACTCTATTACGCTATAAACTTAACGGTTAACCCAGACGAGCTAAGTCTGTGAGAGGAACAATTGTGTAGAGCTTAAAACTATGATGAAGCCAATTTAAATGTGTGAATTGTTGTTGCACCATTGTGTAAAAGGATATATTAAATTGTTCAGTCGTCCATGGAACTTGTTGGTTGCCTGAATTATACAAGTTCTCACTCTGTGCTGTGACTGTCATTAATCCTTGCAAGGTCAGTCCAGATTATCACAGGTATTTTCTAAGACTAACTATAAGCTAACCAACACTGTGGAAGAATTAATATAATAACGACACTGAATATAATAATAATTTAATCACACCAGAATGGCTTAAAAACTGCACTCGAACTAGAAAACTGGAATTAGAATGGATGAATTATAATATCTGAAATATTGACAAGCAACCCAATAAACTCACGTCCAACGGCGCTGAATCTTTTAATAACATCTAGCAAGAAAAGATACAGCGGGAGACCGTAACAGTAGCTATGTGTTTTCTATTTTGGCAGTTTTAGCTTAACTTTCATTAACACGAAGTAATGATGTAAAATGTATTTGATCAGCAGAATTTGTATTATTTCTAAAACTACACGCTTATAGTTGTTCTAAATTAAGAAAATGCAAATTATAAGAACACGTCACTTGAAAAATAAGCCCATGTTAAGAAACTTGGTAAATGAAAATGCGCATGAGATTAAATCTTTCCCCACAATGTACAAATGTTCGTAGTCAAATATGGGATCTGAAACAAAGCTGCCACGTTACAAGATAGAAAACACGTGAATATTCATCGCTGTTTTTTTTTAAACGAGAAAATGAATCTGGAAAACAGCACGGCGTGTTAATAAGAGACAGCAGAATCAGACAGACAAAAATGTAAAATCTAATAATAATAATAATAATAATAAATTCTTTAAGCGCCAAACACGGCGCATAAGGCAGAAACCAGTGCTCTCCAGGTTGTTCGTTGTGACGCCACTCCTCTTAGCTCTTGCACATTATTTAGGCCCAACGTTCTTCCTTCTCTTTATTATTGTTCTTCTGAGTGTTTCTTTTGGTCTTCCTTTTTTCCGCTTACCCTCAGGAACCCAAGTGAGCGCCTGTAGTGGTATTCTGTTGTTTTGCATTCGTAGGACATGACCGATATATGACCATCGTCTTTTCCTTATATAGTCGGAGACATATTTCTGCCTCTATTTTAAGTACACCACTCTATCAGTGTGAATAAAAAACAAATTACAAAGGATTCAAATATTGGATAGACAAAGATGAGAGAAGTTAAAAACATGCGTCAAACAAAAAAGAATTCTGGAGAAAGATTTTTAGAAACCGGAATCGATCTTACACCAAGATCTGCTCTTTAATCTTATATTGTTTTTTTTTTCTTTGGGTAGGAGGAACAGGGAGAGAAGCTATCTTAGTCTTGAACAAAAGCTGTAGCAATACCGTACAGTAGCAGTAAAGTAACATCCCAATGTAATGCTGTCACAGGGTGCCACAGTTGGCAGAACTGTAAATATAAATGATGTCATGACTTTTAAATACAAGCCGACTCACAGATGCATGAAGGCAAGTATCATATGCATTATGTCTTTTTATTACTTAACATTACATTAAATAAAAAAATAGACAGTTGTATTCTTAATATATTTGAAAATAATAAGTGAAAAAGTTTGTTGAAATATCATAAAGTTACAGACATTCAATGTATTTTTGGCAGTTTGGTTGTTTCCCTAAGATAGCAAGACAGGGAGAAATTACATTCCTTGAAAATGGAGACGGCAAAACGTTATTTTTAAAACTGAAAAAAAAAAATGTATCAACAAGTGATTTCTAAGCAAAATCCTAAATCTTCTAAAAGTACTGCAGATTAAGATGGTGGTTTTGTTTTTTCCCCCGAAATGTTTTGACAGGTGCACTTGCTTGTTTTATAATGATTAACCGAAAACACTCAACTGCAATTTTGCAGAGAATGCTGTTGTAAACAAGCAATTAAAATTGACAAAAATATGCATGCCCTTGAAATGTTACATTTCTCACGAAATCTTCCAGCAAGCCATTAAAAACAAAATCTTGCAACAAGTGAATGATTGAAGACTAAGAGTTCGCCGAGCTTCCTGGCGGCTAACACAATAATCTTTCATTGTTAAAATTTGCGTGTTTAATGTTCGATGCAACAGTGCAGTCTAAGATGAACAGAGCTGTAATTTTGAGAATTTCGAAGCCTCTCCATCATCATTAACTCAAATGGAGATCAAATGTTGTAGAAAGACTTGGAGAGACAAAGGGATATCCCCCTTTACAACATTGTTGGTTTGCTAAAATACTGAATACATTTGTAGCCAGTTTAACTAGATGAAACAATTTGTAATTTTGAAATAAAAACCAATTAGTGTTAGTTGAAAAAAAACATGTTTACTTTACTATGCAAGTCACATTCCAGTATCTTCTTTTTTGGTCCTTCGTCGTTGACTGACAAAGTAATCAATGGCCATTACGCCTGATGTCGTCTTGTAAGGTGTCGTACAGATAGGTTGTGAGTTATCTTTGTCCCGTCTGAGTAGAGTGGATGGTAAAAGATACGTGAGAAAAAGGTGTGAGAAATAGATTTCACGGGGATAGCTTCAGGAGAAGATATGTCTCTGGACAAGACAACCTTGCCCTCCTCATACATATAAATATAAGTTTAACTACACACACATACAGCTATGTGACAACAAGACACACAAACGTGAAAAAACTACGGTTAATTGGGTATGGGTCTGACCAACACACAAAGTTAAGTTTCGTTTGCTGTTTATTACCATTTAAACTTGGCAACATCAAATATCTAAAGAAAGATCAAATAAAAAAAGATTTACATACATATGAAATAACAGAACAAATGTGCCCTCCCCCTATGGAGAAAAGAACCCAAAAATTTAATAACCCAAAGGTCGAAGGTTTGCACTATGTAACATAGTAGACAGTAAAGTAAATAAGTTCCTACTATAGGCTACCCAGTAAAGTTAACAAGTTTAAGCAAATCCAATTTTGGTAAAGTCCCTGTAACAAAGAAAACATATTCACTCTCTCTTTCATACAGAGGCCACTCAATAACTCTTACCTACTCTTGGTGATATCCCTTGGAATTACGGTTTTCCCTGAATATGTTTAATCAGGTTCAATTCCCAAATTGGCCCCAGTCCAACCTCTAACAAAAAAAAAAAAAACAAAGACTAGTGAGGCGAACGCCGAATCTGGTGTGGGTTTTTCCTGGATGAACACAGTTTCACCGCCAATAGCTGATGCAATAGCGTGATCTTGGGGTTCACAGTTAAAAGAGGAAAATACTTCCAGTATTGGGAAACATCTGGTTGCTAAAAATGTTACAATTGATAAATGATGATAATCCTATCGGCTGACTATATGTTAGATGCCGATTCTGAAATAGCGTAAACTTCTGGATGCTTCGCTGAATACGACTGTCAGTAGTCGCGAATAAATGTTAATTTTGCACACCCTAGTGGGCTGATAAAATTGAAAAAAATAATGCTGGGTTTGGTAAGTCCAGTTAAATTTACAAGTTAAAATGTTTTTCATGTATAGTTGGCAAATACTTGCTCACAAATGAAATTGGTGACGTACAAGCCAAGAAAAGACAACATTAATCAATCAGTAAAAAAAACAACCGCTGGACGCCCTTGCAATCAGGTCTGCTAGGGACATAAGAAAAACAATTATGGAAAAATGCTACTCCTCCATATAGCTATATATATGCACACGGACGGGGACAAGACGATCTCTTATCCACTCCGTCAGTCCTGATTAATTTTAAAAGGCACACGGTGTTTTCTTTTATGCCTACACTATCGCACATCGCTTAAGTAGCTATGAATTTGGTCGGCGTCAGATAGTTTAGTCGTATGATATTGAATAATAGGCACTTATAATAAATACGCGCAATGAAATAAGCGTGAATTCTTTTCTGTCACTATCAGTCGCGCCTAGCATATAAATCAGTCAGCTTAAACCGTCTCTTCTTGTGTGAGAAAGCGGGTTGTGAAAATTAACATTATAACTGAACATCTCGTATGAAATAGCTACACGTTATTTTATTTCACTAGTTTTAACGCTAGAAAATCAAAGTGAATTATAATGGTAAAAGCAAACTCTTTTAAACACGTAAACACTAATTTCTATTACCAGAAAATCAGAATGAAAATCCCCACGAATGCTATTAACACATTTAGCGAAATGGTTCTAGAACTGCGTGCTTAGACTATCCACAAATTCTGAGTGACAACTGATAGCAGGTTTAAGAAAACACAGTTTATGTATCATTTGGTTTCTCTGATCTATCGATGATGTTACTTTTCACGTTATCATACGTAACGAGAATCAGAAACAGAGATTCAAGATACATGTTTATGATCGGTCTTCCGTCGAGCTTTGCTAACCGACATCAGAAGAATTCTTACGTCTAACGGGTCTTCTCTTTACGAATGCCCACTTCCAAAGGTCAAAGAGACCAGGGGTTTCTGACTTTTTCTGAGTACGAACTTCAAAGGATTCTATGTTATTCACGTGCGGTCTGTCAGGTATCGTATGATTGACAGATAAGCTCGCGTGAGGAGACGAGTTATACAAACCTGATTCGATACCTGTTATGACGGGCAGGTCACGACAGTTTGTAAACACTTCGTTTGCTTGAGTTCCAAGAGAAGAGGGGTGGATGAAAACAATTACGCTTGTGTGAGTACACAGGCAGTAAATGCATGGTTTTAGCTAGCAAATCATAGAGCGCTAACGGGATTACAAAGACTGTCAGATTACTGTAGGCTTTATTTCCATTATACGTCTCATAGGGCAGCAACAAACTGTCTCCACATTGCACGGTCGGCCGCCGTACTTCGTGTGGTACCACAGCTCTGGTTCATGCTTAGCATCTCCACCTCCACAGTTCTCCGCCAGGTGGCTTGTGTCCGGCCTTGCTTTCGCATTTCTTCTGGGGTCCACAGAATGGCAGTTCTGGTGATGGTGTCAGGGTCACTTCTGAGGATTTAGCCAACCCAGTTCCAGCGTCTACTCTCTATGATGGTGCACATGTCTTCTTGGTAACTCCGAGTAAGCAGTTCTTGGTTGATGATGGTGTTCGGCCAGAAAATTCGAAGAATTTTCCTTAGGCAGGTTGTGTGGGAAGAGAACAGTTTGGACATTTCCTTTTTAGTTACTATCCAGCAATCTGCACCGTCCAGAAGTACACAAATTACGCAGCTGTCGTATATTTTAAATTAAATGTTTTTGCTGTACTGTGAAGATTTCCAGATGCTGTTTATGTTGGTGAAGCCTGTTTATTTATTCGGCTGCTGATATCTGTGTTCCGTCATCACGTGATACTGTGCTTCCTAAGTGTGTAAATGTGTTTGTATTTTCTAGCTCTTGGTCGCTTATTTATTTTATTGTCAGTATACCCAGCTGTACATGGATATCTGACTCTTGAGTTTGGGAAGGTAAATTACAGCGAGGAAGGGAACTGATCACCTCTCGTCTCGAAGATGGACCTAGTGTAGCGACGTCTCTAACACTTCACTCCCCCACGGCACCATCTGATATGGGACTACCTTGACCTGTACACTCTGTGAGCTAATGCTCCTGACATATACAAATGTAGGAAATGCATGCTTTTCTGCAGCGATGGTGACAGGTTGGTTCTAATCTTTGTGAATGCATGCACACACGGAACATTCATAGAAGCCTACTGGTGCTTCTCTAATGTTAACACATTATCATCTCAAACATTTCTGTCAAGAAAATGCAGAATTCCAAGCAAACTATAATGCAAGTTTCAGCAGAAAGATATCAGAATTGAGTCTTGTACGCAATCAATATGCTCGCTTTCTTTGTTATATCCGATTTCTTTGACATTATAGCAAAACTGTTGTAGTGAAATTGACAGAGATACAACGGTAAAATATCTCCAAAGATAACATTTAAGGATAAAAACATACTGCGTAGGCTGCGAATAGTACATGATCGCCTAGACCGCGGGTCATCATCCTCTATAATAATTGACTTGCTAGACAGGAGGGGAACGGAGGATCAAAAAGGAAAAATATGACTGGAAAGATTGCGTGAGACTAGAAAGGCTAAGGAGACGCAATTGGGGGGGGGGGGGGGGGAAACGGAGAAAAGTCACGTTTCCCAAGTTGACATAAAAAGTAAGCAACTCGACAGAAGGGACCATAGATATGTTACGCCACAGTCATTTATTGGACGCTTTTGCGCGATACCAAGCCCTTGATTTGAATTCAGCGGCTAAACGCAGATGTTAGGAATATTACAAAAATTAAAAAGTACTTTTTTTTCTTAATATTAATGTTAGGAATATAAAAATTAGCTGGCCGGATGGCCTATTCTGAGCAGTGAACTAATATGTTCTTAATTTTACAGACGGATAGATAATATTGAAGATAATGACAAAAGACAGTGTTGTTCACATCATCGACAGACTGTATTGAATCTAAAAGTGTCGCTAATTGCACAAAAAAAACACGACCTCGAGTCGCAGGTGTTCAAATCTACGTAGTATGGAAGAGAAGGGATATTTGTGGTGGCTGTGTCTAAAAATAACTTTTAACGACAAAATTTTGGAGGGGAGAGAAAGGTTGGTTTAAAAATCAAGTACATTTTGTAGAAACACAAGTAGAGACGGACAGACTAACAGATAAACATCCATACTTGACTGAAGCATGACTGAAATGACTTTAGTGTAGGAAATTTGAAATTTAAAATAAACCTAGGCAGTGATTGGCCACAGACAATCATATCATTAGCGCTCAGACGCGAAAGTGGGGCCATTCTTCAATAGTTGTTCAGTGATAGACACAGATTTTAAAGTGTGGTGATTTCCATATGAAAGAAAGTGTAATAAATTTAGGGACGCCATACTATAGCCAGCAGCTCAGCTGAGTTTTGCTAGCAATTCTGTGTTATTTATTCATAATCTGGTAAGATTGAAATTATTTCCTTATATATTTTGAATATTGTTTCATGTTCGAGTGATTTGATACTGCCATATCGAAATCTAGCCTTACAAACAAGTAGGGATTTGCTCTAGACCCCCCGCCCTAGTCAGGGTCTAGGGACCAACAATGTACATAAACTCCAGCAAGGATTATGCAAGACAGATCAAGTGTTGAGAATAATGAAACATATTACCTATCCTCTTTTAGGGCAGACAACTAATAAATATTTTTCAGAACCTATAGTCTGGGAGGATCTATCTGATGTAAAACCACCATGGTAAATGTGCTGTTTGGTCAGAGAGATCTGACCTGTCTGTATGATGTGGTTGTTGTGTCAGTGTTGTGTCCAGACGTGGGTAGAGAATAGATTTTGACACATGGCCCATACTTTGATTGCAGAGCTGTGAGTTTCTGTTGTCAACCAAGCAGTGTCTATTCAGTTGGTGACTTACTCGAGTGTATCTGTGCAGTACTTGTGACAGAGACCACCATTATTGCCCGCCAGCACGGAGAGGTGGGACCACCTGATTTCAGCACCAGAGCTACAACTACCAGATGAGTGAGCCTCTGGTCTGCTGGACATTCACCAACGCTGTGTAGTTACTAATACCCCCATAAAAATTCCCACCATTTTCTGGACACTGTGTAGTCAATATAGACAGGTGTGATGAGGCCACCCCAACAGCACAAACATTAACTATCCTCCCAAGTAGATGACTACTAGAACATTTTAATAAAACTAACTAGTATAGTACATATATATGTACACTATTGCATTTATGATATAATATTCCATGCATTTCTTTCATAATCTCTAAATCCTTTTAAGTTCTGGTCAATCTAAAAAATTGATCCAGAACAAAATAAATGTAATATAATTTTATCAAAAAATTTTACACACGTGAGTTAGTTCAGTGTATTTTAACATTTATTAATATTATTAGTCTTGTTAAATATCTGTGGGTATATTTATAACCTATTACACCACACTACATATCATAACCCTAGACACTTTACGTAGCCACATTCATTAAAAAAAAAATTAAGTGTGAGGTCGTAGTGGTAGCAAGAAAGGCCTTCTGACAATTCACAATTACATTTTATCTCAGGAGCCTTCACAGCTGGCCTCATACAATTACATTTAGTAACATCACCATCATACAATACCATCAAACACCACTACATAAATTGGGGTCTTGTCCAGGGATAATTAGCCCAACAGTAATATTAGGATCTCCTGGTGGGAGAAATAAAAGTAGGGAAATAAATTGTAAAATTCCCTTTAAAATTAAAAGTGTCCCTGCAGATAAAAGTTGGTGAATCTTCACAGCCAGTAATAATTAATTAGTTAACTGGTTAGTTAGAATTGGTTAGACTATAGTCATAAGAAGTACTTAGTGTATTTACTGGTTAGAGATTTATCTTGTATATTATTATATTGTCTAAAAAGTATGGCGGAGCTGGCAAAATTTAGATCAGCTGCTGTGCTCACCGCGAAGGAGATGGGAATGGATGGTCAAATTTTAATTCAATACGTAACGACTGAATGTGATAAATATATTGAAAGGGAAGATAGAAAGGTAGCTGAAGAGAAGAGGTTACAAATTGAGGCTGATAGAGAAATTAAGAGGCTGCAGATTGAGGCAGAAGAAAAACGACAGCAAAGGGAGGCAGAAGAAAAAAAAGGTTGACTGCCGAAAGGGAGGCAGAAGATAGAAGGTTGCAAAGGGAGCACGAATTACGACTAAGGGAGCTGGAATTACAAGGCCAGGCTCCTGAAAATGGTGCCAGCCCTTTTGCCTCAGATGCTACGCCCAGTCTGGGAGCCTCAAACTCAGCTATGGGGTTTCATTTAGACCATTTTGTTGAAAAAGACGATGACATAGAGGGGTACCTAGGACGTTTTGAGTTATTAGCTACTACATATGGGTTAGAGAGAGAGAGGTGGAGCTTTAAAGCTATCACAGGGATTGAGAGGTACTTCTTATGAAGTATTTGCTAAAATGAACAGGGAAGACCAAGACAATTATGACATGTTAAAGCAGGCTTTGTTATTAAGATACGAGAAGAATGGTGAATTTTATCGTAAGAAATTTAGAAATGCCAAACTGTTGTCTGGGGAGACATACCACCAATTCTCTGCTAGACTAGAAACCTATTTGGAGAAATGGACGGCTCTGGGGAAGACCCAAGATCTTAAAGAAATGATCATGATTGAGCAATTGAGAGAGTCCATGGCTCCAGACATGAGAAAATTTCTCATGGAACAAGGTGCAGAGAAGTTGGGGGAAATTTTAAATGTTGCTGAGAGGTATCAGGCAGCCCAGGCAGAGGTAAGTGGTGCTAAGAAGAAGCACATAGACAATTTTAAAGCTCCACAGCAATTTAATAAATTTGATAATAGAGAGCAGGGAAATAAAGGTAGGACAAACTTTGAGCGGCCAAGAAATGACTATCGCGACAGAAACTCACAGTTCAATGACCAAAAGTTCAATGAAAGAAAACCGTTGAACCAAGGAAAAAGATGGTGTAAATGGTGCAAGAAGGATAACCATAACACCGAATTTTGTAGAAGGAAACCTTCAAACATTGCTGCAATGAAGTCGGGGACGCAAAGATTAAAGGTTAATCCTAAGGGACAACAGGAACCTTATCACCCCCCAGTTTGTGAGGATGTTATTTGTAATGGGGTCACCATAAGGTGCCTTTATGATACAGGTTTGGATTATGATTCAGTTGTGAAGTCTAGCCTAGTGGACCCAAGTCAGTATACCACAGAAACAGTGGAAATACAAGGGGCGACTAAGGACATACCACTCATGACACTTCCCATCGCAAGGATAACGGTGAAAACTCGCTATGTGGAAGGAGAAATCAGAGCAGCAGTGATAGATGAACCAATCTACCCTCTGATATTGGGGTGTAGATACGTCTTCTTGGGGAATCCCGAGAAACCTGTGATCATGGCGACAGTGCAGACCAGGTCACAGAAGAAGGAGGAAGAAGGTGAACCTATAAATGCTCATCCAGAGGAGATGAGGAAGGCGCAGGCTGAGGATAGGACACTCAAGCCCTGTTTTAAAAAATTGCCCAAATGCCACACACCTCCGAGCAAGGGGGAATATTTCATGAAGAACAAACTCTTATACAGGAAGGCCGGAACTGGAACAAATGGTCACAACCAGCTGGTTCTTCCCACTTCATATAGAGATAAAGTGATGGAACTCGGGCATGCGATTCCCTTCAGTGGTCACATGGGGATCAGCGCCACAGGACAGCGTATAGCTTGTCATTACTTCTGGCCAGGGATAACGGAGGATATAAAAAGATATGTCAAATCCTGCCCAGAATGTCAAAGGGTAGCTCCAAAGCACTGGACTGCTCCTGCAACTCTAGGGGAAATGCCCATAGTGGGAACACCTTTTGAGAGGGTTGCAGTGGATATTGTAGGACCTCTCACTCGGACCAAGAGGAGGAACAGTTACATCCTTACTCTGGTGGACACTTGTTCTATGTGGGGAGAGGCGGTAGCCCTGCCATCAATTGATTCAAAACATGTAGCAGAGGCACTACTTACAATATTTACCCGATTAGGATTCCCGCATCAAATCTTGACGGATAATGGATCTCAGTTCAAGGGGAAACTAACGGAAGAAGTTTTTAAGCTATTTCAAGCCAGGCACTTTCATTGTAGTCCGTACCATCCACAAGGGAACGGCCAGGTAGAGAGGTTCAACGGGACTCTCATTTCTATCCTGAGAAAGCTGGCACACGAAAAACCGGATCTGTGGGATCAATTCCTGCCCGCCGCATTGTTTGCGTACCGGGAGGTACCACATAGTTCAACCGGGATGGCTCCCGCAACTCTGCTATTTGGGAGGCCAATAAAAGGTCCATTAGAAGCTTTATTAAGGACCTGGACAGATGAGAAGGCGGAAGAGACTGTTACCTCATCGTATCAATATGTGAACGAACTGACACTCGTTTGAAAGCTGGATGGAAACTGGCAAATGATAATTTGAAACAAGCCAGGAAGAAACATGCAGCATATTTTAATAGGAAGGCAAAGGACAGGGAACTGGCAGTCGGAGAGAGAAGGTGCTGCTTCTACTACCCGGAAGCCAGAATAAATTACAAATTGGTTGGCAAGGTCCATATACGGTTCTAGAGAAGGTGTCTAGAACAAACTATAAAATTGACAAAAAGGGGAAGGAAAAAGTTTATCATGTAAACCTGTTAAAGAAGTATCTGGACAGACCACTCCAGGAAAGCACCCCCTTATTGACCTTGGCTATTGCAACCCAGATGCAAAAAGAACCACTCACCTCACATGAATACCCATTACATCCTTGTGAAACCGCAGCACAGGTAAAAGTCAGTAAGCACCTGACTAAAAACCAGAGGGAGAGAGTTCAACAGGTTCTGGAGGAACATACAGATGTATTAACAGATAAACCAGGCCATACAAATTTTGCTACAGTATGACATGAAACTGGTAGACTCAAACCCAATCTGTATGAGAGCCTATTCTATTCCGTTCGCGAAGGAGAAGGCATTGAAGGAAGAAATAGAGTATTTGTTGAAGGAGGGGATTATTTCGCACAGTGAATCATCTTTTAGTTCTAGTGTCGTTTTGTTGAGAAAACCGTCTGGGGAACACAGATTGTGCATAGATTACAGGAAACTGAATGCTGTCACAGAAGGACAAGTGGATCCATTACCAGACACAAAACAGTTATTTGCCAGACTGAACAAGGCAAAATATTTTTCAAAAGTGGATCTTAGTAAAGGCTATTACCAGATCCCAGTGAAGCCTGAAGTGAGACCTTATTTGGCTTTTAGCACTTCGGATGGACATTATGAATTCAATATGCTACCATTCGGACTGAAAAATGCTCCGAGTGTGTTTTCAAGGATGATGCGCAAATTGTTGGATCCCCTGAATAACCCATGTATCACGAATTTCATGGATGATATTCTCGTCGCCACAGAGACATTTGAAGAACACACTGAAGCTCTGGAGATGTTGTTTGATAGACTTCGGGAGGCGAACTTAACTGCTAGGCCAACAAAATGTTGTATTGGATGCAAAGAGTTGGAATTCTTGGGACACACTGTATATCAGGGTAATATGACCCCTGATCCTAAGAACTTGGAAAAACTGCAGAGAGCACCTAGGCCGCAAACAAAAAAGGACGTGCGATCATTTGTGTCGTTATGCGGATTTTATCAGAAATACATCAAGAATTTTAACGCTATTTGTGCTCCTCTGACTGATTTGACTCGCAAGGGACTTCCAGATAAAATTATTTGGACTGCACAATGTGAACTAGCGTTCCAAGAGTTAAAGGAAAAACTCACTAGCAAGCCTATTCTCAAACTGCCTGATTTGACACAGGACTTTGTCTTAAGAACCGATGCAAGTAATGTGGGACTCGGAGGGGCTTTGTTGCAAAGATCATCTTCACCTGATGGGGAACTTAAACCAGTCGCTTATGCAAGCCGCAAATTGAATAAGGCGGAACAAGGATACTCCACAAGCGAAAAGGAATGTTTAGCATTAATCTGGGCAATAAAGAAGTTTCAAATCTATCTGTATGGTAGGACATTTGTGGTGGAGACGGACCATCAGCCTCTCGTGTTCTTGTCTCAGGCTAAGCATGAAAACGCAAGATTGCTGAGGTGGTCTTTGTTGCTACAACCTTATCAGTTTAGTATCCAATATATCCCAGGCAAATTGAATGTCGGTGCAGATTTCCTCAGTCGGCACCCCTGTGATCAAAATTAGAGTAGTGGCAGACGTGAGGAGCAATTTTACCTATGTGTATCGCTGGTTTTGGAACTTGCCATAGGCATGTTTTCAAGTGGGGAGATGTGTAGTGAAATTGACAGAGATACAACGGTAAAATATCTCCAAAGATAACATTTAAGGATAAAAACATAATGCGTAGGCTGCGAATAGTACATGATCGCCTAGACCGCGGGTCATCATCCTCCATAATAATTGACTTGCTAGACAGGAGGGGAACGGAGGATCAAAAAGGAAAAATATGACTGGAAAGATTGCGTGAGACTAGAAAGGCTAAGGAGACGCAATTGGGGGGGGGGGGGGGGGGGGGGGGAGAAAAGTCACGTTTCCCAAGTTGACATAAAAAGTAAGCAACTCGACAGAAGGGACCATAGATATGTTACGCCACAGTCATTTATTGGACGCTTTTGCGCGATACCAAGCCCTTGATTTGAATTCAGCGGCTAAACGCAGATGTTAGGAATATTACAAAAATTAAAAAGTACTTTTTTTCTTAATATTAATGTTAGGAATATAAAAATTAGCTGGCCGGATGGCCTATTTGCTGAGCAGTGAACTAATATGTTCTTAATTTTACAGACGGATAGATAATATTGAAGATAATGACAAAAGACAGTGTTGTTCACATCATCGACAGACTGTATTGAATCTAAAAGTGTCGCTAATTGCACAAAAAAACACGACCTCGAGTCGCAGGTGTTCAAATCTACGTAGTATGGAAGAGAAGGGATTTTGTGGTGGTAGCTGTGTCTAAAAATAACTTTTAACGACAAAATTTTGGAGGGGAGAGAAAGGTTGGTTCAAAAATCAAGTACATTTTGTAGAAACACAAGTAGAGACGGACAGACTAATAGATAAACATCCATACTTGACTGAAGCATGACTGAAATGACTTTAGTGTAGGAAATTTGAAATTTAAAATAAACCTAGGCAGTGATTGGCCACAGACAATCATATCATTAGCGCTCAGACGCGAAAGTGGGGCCATTCTTCAATAGTTGTTCAGTGATAGACACAGATTTTAAAGTGTGGTGATTTCCATATGAAAGAAAGTGTAATAAATTTAGGGACGCCATACTATAGCCAGCAGCTCAGCTGAGTTTTGCTAGCAATTCTGTGTTATTTATTCATAATCTGGTAAGATTGAAATTATTTCCTTATATATTTTGAATATTGTTTCATGTTCGAGTGATTTGATACTGCCATATCGAAATCTAGCCTTACAAACAAGTAGGGATTTGCTCTAGACCCCCCGCCCTAGTCAGGGTCTAGGGACCAACAATGTACATAAACTCCAGCAAGGATTATGCAAGACAGATCAAGTGTTGAGAATAATGAAACATATTACCTATCCTCTTTTAGGGCAGACAACTAATAAATATTTTTTCAGAACCTATAGTCTGGGAGGATCTATCTGATGTAAAACCACCATGGTAAATGTGCTGTTTGGTCAGAGAGATCTGACCTGTCTGTATGATGTGGTTGTTGTGTCAGTGTTGTGTCCAGACGTGGGTAGAGAATAGATTTTGACACATGGCCCATACTTTGATTGCAGAGCTGTGAGTTTCTGTTGTCAACCAAGCAGTGTCTATTCAGTTGGTGACTTTACTCGAGTGTATCTGTGCAGTACTTGTGACAGAGACCACCATTATTGCCCGCCAGCACGGAGAGGTGGGACCACCTGATTTCAGCACCAGAGCTACAACTACCAGATGAGTGAGCCTCTGGTCTGCTGGACATTCACCAACGCTGTGTAGTTACTAGAACAACATAAAAAATTCCCACCATTTTCTGGACACTGTGTAGTCAATATAGACAGGTGTGATGAGGCCACCCCAACAGCACAAACATTAACTATCCTCCCAAGTAGATGACTACTAGAACATTTTAATAAAACTAACTAGTATAGTACATATATATGTACACTATTGCATTTATGATATAATTTTCCATGCATTTCTTTCATAATCTCTAAATCCTTTTAAGTTCTGGTCAATCTAAAAAATTGATCCAGAACAAAATAAATGTAATATAATTTTATCAAAAATTTTACACACGTGAGTTAGTTCAGTGTATTTTAACATTTATTAATATTATTAGTCTTGTTAAATATCTGTGGGTATATTTATAACCTATTACACCACACTACATATCATAACCCTAGACACTTTACGTAGCCACATTCATTAAGAAAAAAATTAAGTGTGAGGTCGTAGTGGTAGCAAGAAAGGCCTTCTGACAATTCACAATTACATTTTATCTCAGGAGCCTTCACAGCTGGCCTCATACAATTACATTTAGTAACATCACCATCATCGTGCTCCGTTAGAAGCGCAAATGAAAACATTTAATCTGTGAATTTGTGGTGACTGCACCCAAGAAAAGCTCAGAGCTGTAGACATTTCTTCTTCGTTCAGTTTCAGACGTCAACTTGAATATTCTCAAAGAAAGCAGTGGCCAGTTTGAGACTGTTGGTATCTCTGGAGAGTTTTTTTTCCAGGAATGGTACTGGTGATGGCCATTTGTGCTTTCTCTGTTCTTCAAATGTTGGGCACCTGTAAAGCAGATGTTCAGTAGTCATTTTATCGGTGCCACAGTTATACTCTTCGTTAGTTCTTATCTTTAACACGTCGAATGTATGGTATTGCAATCTGCTGTGACCTTTGCGAAGTCTGAAGATTGCCACTTGTTCATTTCTGCTGAGCTGGAGATATGCATCTTATTTTGTAGCCTGGATGCTCTGCTTCAGAGTTGCTCTTGTATCTGCTCTTGATAAAGCTATTAGCCTCTGTCATAAACGACACTTAATTTTGCACAATACTGATTGACAAGCTTCACATAAACAGCGAAGATCATGTACCTGCTATTCTGGAATACTTAACTGAGCTCCCTTGAAAAATTTACCTGCCGCCAGCAACTTACCATATCACTGTTTTCAACATTCGAATATGCTTAAAAATGTCGGGGAATTTTTTTAATCCACAAAAATGTAATGAGCCCATCTGGCAAACGCTTGACATCAGATAGCCCTGAGGCGTTCGTGCAGCTGAGCAGTCGCGAAGTGCATCCCTGACGTTGAAAACTCAATAAAGACAAGAAAGGTTGAAGGTCGAGGGTTACTTGTGACATAATTTTTAGCCCTTCTCTATCTTTATGAGGATTTTTTCTTCCAATTAAAATGCGCTGAAAGTTAAAACGTTTATTGTTATTTTTTTTCGGCCTTGGATTATTACTTATTTCAGACACACCGTCGTCAATCACGCCTTTTGTTTTATAGTTTTTAACTACATTTTTGTTTCCAAGCAACTGTACATGTCTTTGAAAGTCATTTCTCGCAATGCGAAGATCTAAATATCTCAGTACATAAAAATTTGATTTGTGCCTGAAGAGTGTGAACATTCCAGGTGCCAATCCTGGAGATTTTCCTAGACGAAATAATGTTAGTCGACAAACCAGACTCCTTTCGGTTTTCTTTGAGTTGCTTCATGCGTCTCCTTTCCAGAGGACCCTCTTCTGTCTTGGGCAGCTGAGTTTATTTATATTCTATATTTGACTTATCAATAGTGCTTGTTGAAGATTTTGTGGTAAAACGTTTTTTAAGGGATGGGGTAACCAGCCTCATGCTCAACCCTCCTTAGTCGCTTTGTTACGACATGCTTGGTAGGGTACAGTTTTACTATTCCTCACCTTTCCGGCCCCCGGTATCACACGGATGACAAGTGCCAGTGGAACAAGATATGAGAAGAAGACGCTGGTGATGGATAGTACACACATTGAAGAAACCTGTTGATAGCATTACAAGGCAGTCTTGTTCTGGAATCCCCAGGGAAAGAGAGGCAGAGTTCGACCGAAAAACACATGGAGAAGAGAACTAGATACAGACGTGAAAATGATGAGGAACACATGGAAAGAACTTGAACTGATGGCATGGCTCAGGAGGACTTGGCATGTGTTTGTTGAAGGTCTTTGCTCTTTGGGGAGCTAAAGGGTATTGATGATGATCAGACATAGTGACGGCATTGTCTCTCCTGCTCCGCAGTAATGGTCAAACAATGGACAAACTTATTTTATATTGATGAGGGTATTTCTGAGCCCACAGCTGAAGGTGATTCATCTAAATCTTCATCTAATAGCTCTATCTAATTATGTAGTTAGTGTCGTAGATTTTATCAGATAGGTAATAGATGTTTATAGTCCTGTCTGAGCAAAGGTGATAGTGATAACTATGTGAGAGTAAGGTGTAAGAAAATAGTTTACAATAAGGACAAGTCCCTAATTAATCTATCCCGTAAATACTCAAGTGTCATATTTAATTTTTCAATCCGCCTGTGGCCAAATCATTCAGCCCCAGACTAGCCGTAGTTGCTGACTGCAAATTTCACGGTAGTCGCTGGAGTTGGTGATTTAATTGTTTTCCTGGATAAACACTGTATCTCTGCCTTCAGTTGGTTGGAGTAAGGTTTATACGTGGTGATCACCGACATAGGAGAAATAATATATATATATATATATATATATATATATATATATATATATATATATATATATATATATATATATATATATATATATATATATATTTCCTGTGTTGTCTAGCCTTTGGTTGCTGAGACACTATGTTAAATTACACAAATGTTGCTGACAATATATTTTGCCACAGCTGACTGATGAAATTTATATAGGTAAAATCTGGTATAGTTCTGGTCCAGTTAACATTTACAATTATTATTCTAGTTTGGTCTCTCATAAAATGAAGAAAATGGACCGCAGGTCATAGCCCGAAAACTCAACAATATTATAAAGTTTCTGGTTGCTTATACACTTATACGATCAATGGACCATACGACCATTGTGGTGACTGCACCCAAGAAAAGCTCAGAGCCGTAGACATTTCTTCTTCTTCTTCGTTCAGTTTCAGACGTCAACTTGAATATTCTCAAAGAAAGCAGTGGTCAGTTTGAGACTGTTGGTATGTCCGTATAGTTTTTTTTCCAGGAATGGAAAATTATAAGATATAAGTTCATATGACCATAATTTCACATGACCATAAAGCCGCTAGTTCGCTGGGTTTTTGATCAGCCTAGATTTTAGGAAAGAAATATAAACATTTAACCAAAATATCAATATTATATCTAACACGTGTTAAGGTAAGACCTCTTTAACCACTACGTTATTAAATTAGATTATAAACCACTAATGTCTAGCTTATCCTATCGCTTTTAACGAGTAATATGAACACTAGTCATTTATAAAATTAAACAAATGGATATACGTAAATAATATATACCGTCAGTAGCCAGTTATTTAATGTATGTACTAGTCAAATATAGCATCTCTTTCTGGGGAATAGCGAGTAATTAAATTTACTTTACAGCTGGAGAAATTTAGCTATATTTTATTTAGTACACTATTCAATTTAACACAGAAAATCCCAGTGAAATATATTGAAAAACTTTTAACACACTAAATCACTTAACGGCTAGTATATAAATTACCGCAAACAGAGAAAGGTGGAAACAACTCCACGAATCTAAGCATTCACTTTGTACGAAACACTCTTAGAATATCGAGCTAGTTATTTCAGAAAATTCTCTGAGCAACTGATAATGACTTTTGAAGAGACGGGGTATATATCCATAGATGCTGTTCTATCGCTCCTTAATGCAAAAGTCGCACCTACGGCCAGGGCCGGGCACATCTACGGTTCGATTCCTGAATGAAAGGTTTTTTTTCACCTCTGCCGACCGACAACCTCTGGCTTGTCTTTCATTTTCCCCACCTGTCGCATATCAGTTACGTAAGTTAATTCCCCTGAAAATGTAACAATCCAAGGTACGTCTCAGACTTATCGCCCTTGATTCTTCAAAGAAATTGTTAACGCCTGGCCTCTGCCCGCGTGTTTCCCTGATTAAAGAACGATTACGCCGTGCTGCGCACTTCGCTCTGTTCCACCGTGCTTAATTGCCAGACGGCTCGCGTGTTAATTGCGATAGTGAATCAGGCGTTAATGTAGCAAAATAAAATAACCCGGGGGGAGCAAAAGTGGACGGTCACTGCTGCACTGTTTACATATGTGACAGTTAGAACAGTATGAGTCACATGGGTGCAGACATACACTTTATTCAATAGTGATTAAAGCAACTACAGCTTTACAGTTACAGATAAACTGTACTAATAATTATTTATAGATTAATAATGTAAAATTCAGAAATCTACTTACAAAAAAAAGTTACGATATTTATTAACATTGGATGATTTAAGCTGTGGTAGACAATTTTGAAACTCGTGAAATGTTCGTTGGTTGCGCTGTTATGGCACTTAGCTTCCGGTGTGTGGTTGGTTGGCGTCTGCTTCAGCCTCTGTTGCTTAGCACATTTGCCTGGGACTGTACAGTTCTACAACAACAGTCAAATTTGGTGGCTGTAGTGCGTCTCATGCATTACGGTTGAGGTAACTACGAAGGTTATCAAGCGTCTTCAAGCTCAGTCTGATGTTGGTGTCTAGCGTCGACTGCTGACAACTTGTACCACAAACTTGTATCACAAACTGAAACGAGATAAATTTCTCTAGTAAGTATTCGGTCTCCTGACATAGTCATCATGCGACATCCGCTTCCATCCACCACTTCATCTTCCTCAGACATTTTACCCTCCCTGGGCGTTTATTTTAACCCCAGTGAGTAGGATGAAACTGCTTTTGGGCATTGGAAGGCGACAATTGCAATATTTATAGATACATATAAATATGAAATGTACTAAAGTTCTTGTATAATAAATAAGTACACACGAAATCATCATCCACTCCCTGCTCTCTATGGAGCCTGGGGCCACCTTTACTGTTGGTTCCTTGTGAGGAAACCTGCATGAAAAAGTCACCAGCACTTCCTGCGATCGTTCATGTGTCAAGTTATTTGCAATGATGAGGTTGCCATCCTCATATGCAACTGTATATCCATGAGCAAATTACACGTGTCAAAATGCAAATAGAAAATGATAACACTTACGTGTTACTACTTACCCCAAGTATTTTGAGCGAGCACTGACTTATGCAGAGCAAACGGCCAAATATTGCTAGGCAACTGTTTATGATGCCGTACCTTTCAGGTGTGTTAGGTGTCTAACTGTGCGCACTTGAAGTTGGATCCTAGAACTTAGGGCGCAAAGTGATGTCTCTGGGGTTATTCTCTTCTAATCTTTGAATTCACGTCCAGTACTTTGGCAGTCCTATATTTGGGTCCTAATATTCCTTGTTCCTGGTTGTCTATGATTTTCTTCTGATGAAATTAGAAGTCAGTGAAGTAGTCTTACAACGCTGTAGAATATAAGCGAAGTGTTTTGTCTACACACTCAGGCTGCAAGTTAGAGGAGAAGTTCAATCAGACGCAATCTTAACATCTCAAAGCGACAAACCAATTGCGAATAAGTGTCTGATTTTGGAAGGGGTTCTCCCCCTTTGCTCGTGTAGAATATTCTTAATGACAACATAAGATATTGCCTTTTCCAAGTGATTTTGAAACTCCATAACAATAAAAGGTCATGCTTCTTCCGTTTTGCCTGTCATGTTTACAAACTCACTAGATCTAACATTTTAATCTCCTCCAAGATGTTACTTTCTGGCAGTTGATAATTACAACAATTTCCATCTGTCAGAAGTATTACATCACTGCCCGTGACTTAATCTTTACCAAGATTGTTAGCATCTACATCTCAGTGAGATTACCCTGTATTTAGGAACGTCTTGTTTGCAAACTAGCACCTTATCATGCGACAACATGGTTTAGTATATCTTCCCCAGGCAAAAAGTCTGGGCTAACAATAGGAATGTCGCTCAGTGTAGACTCTTACTACGTCTGAAAATAGCGATACACGAAAAGTCATTGTGGTAAGTTTACTCCTTCGCTACACGTCGCTGACAACAAAGGAGAAAATAACCGGGAGAGAGGGGTGCGTGAGAGGTGTAACACCTTCAATTTCAAGTCCAGAAGAGCGTGAAGAATGAATACTGGAAGAATTAGCACATACGGCAATAATGCCGGAAAGGAGAAAAGGCTAGAAAAAGAGAAAGAACGTATTTCGTGATAATAAATTTAAAAAATAAAATAAAATAAAAATGTCATCTAATATAACTTTATGGTTTTGTTTTGTTTTCTAAGTTAGAGGTAACAGGCACTGCGTTTCCTTTTTATTTTGTTTTAATTTCATTTTTGGTATGTATGTAAATGATAATTATTTACTCTTTCTTATTCAATAAAATTTCTTCATTATTTTGTCTTCCAAATATTCACTGGCTTACTAATGACCAACTTTCCAACTTTCTTTGCTTGGACCTAAGTACTATAGTTGCTGTCTTGACCTAAGGACGTATATGGTATACTGGGCGGGGCAGCAATGGTCGCACCGCTACAGTAAGATGGGGATGGCCTATGGAGTGTTGTCAAGAAGGTCTCTAGAAATTTCCCCGTTAAGAAAGAAGAAACAACACTGAGGAACACTCTACACTGTCTGCGAGTTCTTCAAATTTCCTCTACTGTATGAGTGTGCGATAATATACATCGACTATCCAATGTAGATATGTGGGTTAACTAGAAGACGAGTAATTATAGCTGAAACTCATGCATATGTAGTTGTGAGAGCTTGTAAGATATAATGTCCCTCAAAGCTTGGAACTCTCATTTAGTGTCGACAATCCGTTGACATTTGTCACAGAAAAAGGTCTTTTGTCTGATCTTGAAAAGGCACTGACTAGACTGGAACTCTTCACGAAATAATATTCTGGTATCAGTGGGTTTGGTACAATGAAGCTTGCTTGAGTAAAAGTACGTTGTGCAATCCACGATTACAGTAGATGAATTCACTTTATGCACTGATACATTGAGCCACTGAACGTGGTTCAGGCTATCAGCTTTCGAGTTATTCGAACTGGATATATATGCGAGTATATTTGTGAGCCCTTGTTCTTGATATCTTGGCGAATAAACTTGTGAATATGTGATCTTGGTACTTAGACTGATCAACTTGAGAGTATGCAATCTTAATTCAGAAAATACGCTTTTGAATGAGTTGAACTTGATATCTAGGAGAATCAAATTGTGAGTGCTTTAATTTGTCTGAGGTCATTCGCTTGTTAAGGAGTTGAATTTTATATATATATTGGAGGTAAGAACAAAAATAATTCACTAATAATGAAAAATAAAAATTATTAATAATTTGTCTAAATTCACTTAGCTTATTTCCTTCCGCAAATTCCTTAAGAACACATTTTAAATTAAATTCCCCTGGAATAAAATAAAAATCAAATAATGGAACAACCTGTGAACAGGCTACGCTTTGGGAAACTACTCCACTATCTTCGCAGATGTTGTAAAACCGTAGTGACCTCTGTCGAACGTGTCGCTACATTTCCGAATTGTCAATGTGTGACAACTCTAGGACTGCATCCTATGACTCAGCCCCTACTTCCACTAATTCATCGTCCATTTGCCCTGTGACGTCTGCATGCTCGTGTGCAATGTCGGTGCCTGTCAATCGCTAAAAATTGGTGGGCTGTTGTAACCAACTCTTTGCCTCCTTGATGGGTGTTCGGTGACTAAACAAATAGTGGTTTGGGATTAGTCGCCCAATCTAGATATTATCCGCCAGTTGTAGCAAAGTCCTCTTATGCCACATACCGTCGCCATCTTTTGTTACATTGTTGCCTGGCACACGGGCGGCTTTCTTTAATCTCTTCTTACATTGTCTCATCACGAAGACATAAAAGTTTGATGGCCGCTCCCAAAGTCTACCATCTCGTTAAAACCATTATGTGCGTCTAGCGAGTCCTTTGCTGTGGACTGCCATTGTGTCCAAATGTAGTGGTACTTGCTGTGTTTAAACAAGGAATTAAGCACTCAAAGGAATTCTTTCTACTGCACCAAACAGTAACGTATCTAATGAGCCAAGTATGTTCCAAAAGATAACTTGTAAGTTTGGGAAATATCCAAGGTGATTAAAGTTACTCATAAGTAAAAGCCTTGATTAGGAAAGATTACTTTAAAAATGATGCAAGAGTAAAAGCGGGAGAGAAAAAGAAATAAGCACGATGATAAAAAAGGTAAAAGATGAAAAAAGTTAGGAACGCTTTATCACATCTAAGTAGTCTTGAATGAGGAATAAGATAGAGAAAAAGAAAAAGGAAAAAAAGTAGAGAAAAGCAGTACATGAGCAATACAGATTAGGTATCAGTCACCCAAACTTTCATCTGAGCAAATCTAACAGTTAAACAGCGGAACTGGGAAACAGAAGACATGAAACTAATGTATAATAATTAGTTCAGTCGAGTGTCATCAGAAGACTTGGCATATGTCTGTTGATGACATATGGTCCTGTGGGAGTGACTTGGCATATGTCTGTTGATGACATATGGTCCTGTGGGAGTGACTTGGCATATGTCTGTTGATGACATATGGTCCTGTGGGAGTGACTTGGCATATGTCTGTTGATGATATATGGTCCTGTGGGAGTGACTTGGCATATGTCTGTTGATGACATATGGTCCAGTGGGAGTGACTTGGCATATGTCTGTTGATGACATATGGTCCTGTGGGAGTGACTTGGCAAACGTCTGTTGATGACATATGGTCCTGTGGGAGTGACTTGGCATACGTCTGTTGATGACATATGGTCCTGTGGGAGTGAATTGGCATATGTCTGTTGATGACATATGGTCCTGTGGGAGTTGCAGGATGGTGTTTATTATAATCTCTACATTGTCTGTTTTTTTTTTATAAAATTAAAACTAGCGTTGAATTGTTTTCGTAATTATTTCTTTCATTCTAGCGGTTACAGTGTCCAAATATGTGTTGGAATTGTAGCTATAAATAAAATTATGAAGACACCAACATCAATCAACAGGAAAGGAATTTACGGGACTGACAACCCAGCCCGGCCATCTAGGTTTTGCTGATGACCTTGCTATTCCATCCCACGGCCGTAACTAGAGGAATGAGGAAATGAGAATCTCTGATGAGAGATCACGGCAATTAAGACTGAAAATCACCATAGAAAAGACATACTTTTTGAGAATAAATGTCGCAAATTATAGCCAGATTATTTCGCGAGATATGTTCTTTTAAAATGTGGATTTACAAATATATCTTGACAACAATATAAACAAGGTTGGAGACGCAGACAATTATATCTATATAAGAAAGAAAAAAAAGGCAGCAGAAGCTTCGGGAAATTTGTGGAAATAAATCAGGATCTGCTTTGAAAAAAATAAGATTCTTCAACGTAAATGGCAAGGCAGTACTGATTACTCAGCCCTACAAAAAAAAAAACAAAAAAAATTTTTGGTGCCAAACATTTTACTCTTGATTGTACATAAATGAGGCCTGCTCAATCCAAAAATCACATTTATTTGTCTGTAGCAGCTCTAGTTTTTGAGATACAGACATTTTTGTATTTCATTAATACAGGGTAACCCAAAAAAAGGGCCCGCGGGCGCATTTTTTGGGTCACCCTGTATTATTACAATATTTTCTATATAAGGCTATGTAAAAAAAACTATTGCTGTCTAGTCCTTTACAAAAGAAAACTGCTTGTTTACTCTCAGTTTCAGTTTTCCAAGAATCTTCCCAGAATTGCCTTTTTTAGATTTTAAGCCACTGCATGCATGTTAGTATGCTACTTATTTTATTACACTTCTAACAGAGAATGGCATCATCTTCAAGAAGAGCATGTTTTCTTTCACCGCATTTATTTTGTTGCATTTGTGGAGAGTACACTTTCAAAGAAGAACATAGGAAGCATATTACTGTTTTTGTGAAAAAGGCATACTTTGCTTACTTTAAAGTAAAACTAGGTGACCAGGACAAGTCTTGGGCTCCTCATATTGTTTGCAAAAGATGTGTTGAACACCTGCGACAGTGGACTTGTGGGAAAAGAAAATGTTTAAAATTTGGAATTCCAATGGTTTGGAGGGAGCCCAAGAACCACTATGATGACTGTTATTTCTGTGTTGTGAATATTAAGGGAATTAATGGAAAAAATCACAAAAAGTGGAAATATCCAGATTTAGATTCTGCTAGGCGACCTGTTCCACACGGAGATGACATACTAATTCCAACTTTCAGTCAGATTTCGGATTCCCTGCTAGAAGATGAGACAGCAGTGGCATGTGGAACGACGCGTGCCAGTGATAGTGATTTCGAAGATGATTTTTCAGATGCTCAACGCTTCGACCAGCTTGAACTAAATGATCTAATCCGAGATCTATATCTCTCCAAGGAATCTTCAGAACTTTTGGCTTCAAGATTGAAAGAAAAAAAAATTACTGACTGCTGAAACAAAGGTTACATTTTATCGCAGCAGAGAGCAAGGTTTTATTCCATTCTTTTGTAAAGAAAACAACCTTGTGTTTTGTACTAATGTAGGAGGTCTTGTTAACAAATTGGGTGTAAGTTATACACCAGATGAGTGGCAACTTTTCATTGACAGCTCTAAAAGAAGTTTGAAGGGTGTTCTCTTACACAATGGTAACAAATATGGCTCAATTCCAATTGCTCATTCTACTACAATGAAGGAGGAGTATGCTACAATAAGCACAGTTCTGGAAAAATTGAAGTATTTAGAACATAACTGGATGGTTTGTGTAGATCTTAAAATGATGAACTTCTTGCTTGGCCAGCAAATGGGATTCACCAAATATCCATGCTTTATATGTTTGTGGGATAGCAGGGCAAAAGATATGCACTGGACAAAGAAACAGTGGCCATTGAGGGATGAATTTAAAGTTGGAGAAAAAAATATTGTCAATAAGCCTCTCATTGATCGAAAAAGAGTTCTTCTGCCACCATTACATATAAAGCTTGGCTTGATGAAGCAATTTGTTAAGGCACTGAACAAAGAGGGTACCTGTTTTAATTACTTATGCAGAAAGTTTCCAGAATTGAGCATAGACAAACTTACTTACTTACTTAGTCGTTCCCCTTCTACCGTGAGGTGTAGAGGTTTGGAAGATAGAGCGCCAGACTATCCTATCGGCTGTCTTCCTCCTGGCCTGGTTCCATTCTAGTCCTCGGTCCTTCAAAGATTGTATAATGTTGTCCTCCGTGGCGAGGGTTCCAATGTATGTATACAGGATTCGCACATTCTATAAATACTTGTGTAATTGCCCGTCATAAGACGGGAATTAAATTCAAAAGCACCAATACCTAACTTATTCAAAAGTATTTTTTTTTAAACCACTGTGCATCACCACAGTACACGAACTACGTAGCAGCTGTGAGGATCCCAATGTGTGTATACGGGATCACACATTCTACATATATATATATATATATATATATATATATATATATATATATATATATATATATATATATATATATATATATATATATATATATATATATATATATATATATATATTTGTGCACATCGTCATTTGCGCACTTTTCTTTGTCGAGTGTTACTATTTTCGGGAGAGTACATATAAGGGAAATAATACAATTAATGTCTAACTTTAAACCAAAGTTGCATCCCTTAGCGTTACGCACAGACAGAAAAAGCTGGGATTTTATATACAGGATTTTTGCGGTGGGCAGGTTTCCTAATTTTTGTAATTTTTTACATGGCAGCGGCCGAATCGCCTACTTTTTACGATTTCCAACTGACTAGGGATTTATAACATGCGCGACTTGCACACAGGACCTACAATTGTGTTCGCCCTTATCCTAGAAGGCTAGGCATCCGATCTCACTACCCAGCAGATCAGGGAGAAGTATGACATCATTAGGACCCACTGGATCTAAAATAAATTTCCATTAATTATATTCCCTATGGTAGGAGCAAACCCGGTACATTTAGAATTAGATGCCATACGTCTGAGCCACTCTGCCCCCTTTCCAGCTGAATACTTCAAACATGATATCAAATATATGCCTCCTCAATCTTGTAAGAACAGTCTGTGGAGCTCGAGATATCACTTTCTCTGCTCCAGGCGCGAAACTCCAATCTAAAATAATGGCAATAACTATTAGAATTAACGTACATCATACCCGGAAGCGCAATTGTTTTCCACATTGACTTTCTTTCTGTCCAATCACGTCTCCAACATTCTTACGTCCCTATTCCCTTTAATGTGCCTTACCCTTCCGTGCGCTGTCCTATCTTTCTATCTGTTATATGTAACGTTAACGACGCTCATTCTGTCTTTACCCCAACTCTGGAAAAGGAGGGGGGGGGGGCGCTTCATTTTCCCGGTAATAACATCCAAAATATGAGGACAGTTGTAGACATCTTAGAGTTCAGCCTCTTTCTTTCCATTTTACGCTCACAATAAAGTTGCTGCACTTTAGTTATTGTCGTGTTAACCAAAATCACACGGTATCAATGATTTATTGTGTTTCTTGTATGCTAATGGTAATATTTCCTTTCTTTCTGTGATATTTAGTCGAGAACTGTCAACGCAGTCAGTGGCCATCACACCTGGGGGTGTCTTTATGGCAGCGACAAACTGCTTCCACTTTGCTTTGTCGGCAGCCATTTTTCGTACAGTGCCCCAGCTCTGGTTTATTCTTTGCATCTCGGCCTCCACAGTTCTCCGCCAGGTTGTTTTTGGTCGGCCTGCGTTTTGCTTTTCTTCAGGGGTCTATAGCATAGCTGTTCTTGTGATGGCATCGGGGTCTCTTCTGAGAACGTGGCCAACCCAACTCCAGCGTCTGCCAGATATGATGGTGTGCATGTCCTTGTGACGTACGTCTAGTTTGACAAGTGAATTCTCCCTGATATGATGGATGATTTAAAGGGACTTTTAGCTTTTCATAACATTAGAACCCCTGAACATTGGTTGTAACTTTTCGTTTGCCAGAACTCATTCCACCGGGACTCATTTAGTACGCGGCACGAGATCAAAGAGACAGACTGAGGGATTTTAGGGGAGACTATCGGTGTTATCAAAGACAGTGGTGGTCCCTGATACGAGACGCAGTTGCTTGCCGCTAATTTCGCGTCTCGGTGTCAATCGCAACCGAGCGAACGGGGGAAAGCCGAAACGGGCAGCAGCGAACGGAGATACGAAGACCAGGGGGCGGCTTCTTCTCTTGATTTGGCGGTCAGATCCCCAAAAGTTCGTGAGATCAAATAAGCTGTCAAGTTTATCATGTCCCACTCAACTTACATTCCATTTTAGATAAATCGATCACTTAGAATAGACACTTCATCATTCGCTGGCCAGAACTTGATAGTAGCACTAGCGATATTTGAAATCTTGCTAGATTATCCCATGGATTTTCATTTTATTTGCAGTGAATTCTATTTCTGTGCAAAGCGGTAATATATATAATGTGTAAAGTGATCAGTGGTCTAGTTCATTCATTATATTTCATTGGATTTTGTGTTAATTTAAACCTATTAAATTAAACCGTCTCAATAGTTCCAGTTGTAAATATAATGATCTATCTATTATATTATTTCAAAAGATAATAGATGTTAATGCTTAAATTAACTTTTAAAGTCGCGAAGGAATTTCCTATATTTATAGATGTGTGATTTAACCATTAGAACTCGCGCAGTGTTTATTAAATACATAAGTAAATATTTGAGTGTATTAAAGTATGATATGTTGCGGGACATAGAAGGACTAGACAGTTGTCATACGTCAAGAGTTAATTATTGTGTTTATCATTCTAAGGGATTGTCTGATGCTGCAACTCGGTAAGTGTGTGGTGTATATGAGTGTGGATCCGCACAGTGTGTATGAATGACAGGAGATTTAATTTTTTTGCAACAAACCATTTGTTAACTTGCCTACCGGGTAATACGTTTTCTGTATACCCGGCATTGTTCCTTTAAGGGGGAGTTGCTAATTGGTTAACTCTGTTTAAAAACCCCCTCCTTTCCATTTGCTTAGTAAAGGGAAGAACAGCTGGGAAGAACAGGTTTTTTTCTATCACCTATACCTAACTTTGTAACCCCTCTTTCAGAGTAATTAACTTCACTGTTAGGTTAAAGTACCTATGTTCCTGATATTATCTATCTCTGGACTGGGTTTATCTTTGTCTAATAAGCGGGAAGGGCTTAGTCGATACCAGTCTTCTTCACCCCTCCCAAATTTGTTATTTGCATTTGTGTACTTATGATAATTTATGTAATGCCTGATATTTGTTAGTGATTGATGTTTAAAGTGAATAAAATCACATAAACTCATTTAGTACGGTGTTGGACATACCCACAGCCCAACATTTCCCCTATTCGTTTAATATAGTTTGTATCTACATCGTCTGTGTGTGTAAAAAACACCAAATCGGTGTGCGCGCAGATGCGAGTCTGGAAAACTGGCAAATAATTGTTTGACCAGGAGAGCGGAAGAGAAGATTTAGAGAAGCGATTTGTCGTAAATAAGTCTGTCTTTACTCTCCTCCAGCACTCTGTGGAGCAACTATTTAATCTCTACATTTTCTATCACTGAGCTTTCCATCATCATTTTTCACTCTAAACCGGACTACTATTTCTAGACTCTTCCTCTCAAAATAAATTTACGACAATATTTGGCTGGCTCGCCGGGATTATTTTGAGATACATTTGATGCACACATATTTGTGGGCTGGTTATGGGATCTTGAGCTACATTTGAGGCAATCGTATAGCCGGGTTAAAGATATTTTGAGTCTGATTTAGTCTGGGTCTAACTAGGTAGAGTGTGAATGATTTGTCTTTGTGAATTAGGGAAATAAATAAATAATTACACCCCTAGACAAACGTTCTTTAAGTATTTGGGTTGTCCACACAGCATATTTACAGGTTGTTTTCTCTCCACAGCAGTAGAAAGTACAGATAAACAAAAATATTTGCTATTTTAATTATCCTCTGGCGGAGATAATTCAATTTCTTTCTTTATAAGAGTTGCTGGGATTGCGTGATTGTTTTACAGTCACTAAGGTTTTTGAAGTTAAAAAGAGTTGAGCTTAGCTAAAGACGGATTGTTCTGATTTTTAAAAATTAAGTTAACAACGTCTCATCTCAATAATTGACTTTAGGGACGGAGTTTGTTGTCAGAGATTTAAAATTTAGGGGGAAAAATTTTTTTTTTTCCTTTTAAATTGTTTTAATTTAAATTTTTCTCTACTGTTAGTAATAGTAGATTCTTTTCCAGTGTAACTTACCATTTAGTGGCATAGTCGCTTGCGTTTAGAGCCTTAATTGCCAGATAATAGCAGCGATAACTTTGCACAGTACAGGTAGGAGGTAACTCAAGTTAAAAAATTTTTTACTTTGGGTTTTTTCGTAGCGGCTTTGAGTTTTCCCCTTCTTGTTCCATCTTACTATTCTCTAGTCTTAGAAGCATCCAGTTCTTTGACAATGGCAGAGAGAATTAGGATAAGATCCCTTTTGAGGCAAGAGGCCAAGGACTCAGGACTAGACACAGAAGCTGCGAATCTGTTTATCAACCAGGAACTTCAAAGGTATGATGCGGAGGAAGAGAGGGCAGAAGCTAGGAAGAAAGAAGCGGACGATCGTCAATTGGAGCAGAAGAAAATTGAGGCAGAGATGGACGCCCGCAGGGAAAGAGAGAAGGAGAGACAACGCGACGAGAGAGACAAGGAAAGACAGCATGAATTAGCGCTCAAGGCTTTAGAGAGTCGGAGTGCCTCTACTTCAAATAATGGAGAGCCGTCTTCGCCCCAGTCTCAAACAAGGGATCTCTCCAGCACTCAGTCTGCCCAATTAACTGCTATGTCGTTTTCTTTAGAATCTTTTCCTAGCCCTAACGAAAAAATTGACAGCTACCTAGAAAAATTCGAGAGACTCGCGAATCTTTATGGGTTAGAGAGTACCCGCTGGGCGCTCAAACTTTCAACTTCACTGAAAGGCAATGCTTATGACGTGTATACAAAGCTGGGACCGAATCAACATGATTATGACCTGTTGAAGAAGGCCTTACTATAGCAGTTTGAGATGACTGCCCGAAAGTTTCTGCAGTTGTTCAGAAACAGCCGAAAAGAGAGCACGGAAACATTTCCCCAGTTCTCTTCACGTCTCACGGGTTATCTGACAAAGTGCATTGAATTATCTGACCTACCTCTTTCATATGAGGGACTCCTCGAACTTGTTCTTGTGGAGCAGATAAAATCCACTTTGTCGAATGAAACACGTAGATTTTTGGCTGAACAAGGGCAGTCAGGCTTGAAGACATACTCAATAAAGCCGAACGCTATAGCAATGCAATGGCCGAACTTCCCAGCACTAAACGTAAACCCACCGATGAGCCATCTCGAAAACAGAATCTAGAGCAGGCATCCTATTCTTCCACTTCCTCTCAACATTATAACCAACGAGATAACAATACCCAGAAACCTCCCCAGGAAAAATCGAAATTCTACAAAACCCGATACCCCCCCCCCCCCAACAACAATTCTGATCAACCCACCAAGCCTACGTGGCAGCGCGGCCACCAAGGTCAAGGAAAAGGGAAGACCCCTACACCAGGAACGTCTGATCAGAGCAAACAAACCGGTGCAAACCGCATTGGATGTTTGCATACAGCCTCGAAAGGTAGAGTCAACGTCAGTGATTCTCAACCTGAGGGGGACCGACCCTCAACTCGAGGAACTGTAATTTTGAATGGTACCTCAACTACTTGTCTCTTTGACACTGGATTAAGTTTTAGTTGTATTGTTGCTAGGCACCTAGTCAAACCAGGTCAGGAGACAGAGGAAACCGTCAAACTTAGTGGAGTTTTCAGGAGTGACGCACCCTGGACGCTTCCTATCGCACTGGTAGAAATACACTCTGACTTTGTCAGAGGAGTTATTAAAGCGGCCATAATGGATGATCCGATCTACCCAGTTATCCTGGGATGTAGATATGTGTTCATTGGGAGACCTAAGGAGCCGATTGTGGCAGCGGTAACCACAAGAGGGCAAGCCAAGAAGGAGAGGGAGCCTGCGCCAAATTTATTGCCGAATGAACTGAAGGAGGCGCAACAAAAGGACCCTACTCTGGCGCCCTGCTTTAAAAAACTGCCCATGGCTAAGGACCCCAGACACAACGGAGACATCTTTTCTAAGGATGGTGTATTGTATCGTAGAACGGGCAACCCGGACACGGGGAATAACCAGCTCCTAGTACCGACGCAGTACAGAAACCAGATCTTAGAAATGGGACACTCTCTTCCCTTTAGCGGACATATGGGACAAAACGCCACTATTCAGCGAATAAAAAACCAGTATTGGTGGCCACGAATGAACTCTGACATTGTCAGGTATGTGAAATCCTGCGCCCAGTGCCAACGGGTAGCACTCAAGCACTTGACACCCCCAGTACCTATGGGGCAAATGCCAATAGTAGGGACTCCATTTGAACGGGTTGCTGTCGACATTATTGGTCCTCTGGAAAAGACCAAAAGAAGGAACAGGTTCATCCTGACCTTAGTTGACACTTGCACTATGTGGGCCGAAGCCGTACCGCTACCATGCACTAATTCCAAGCATGTCGCAGAAGCCCTTGTGCAAATTTTTACACGGTTGGGATTCCCTCAACAAGTTTTGACGGACAATGGATCCCAATTCCGTAGCCTGTTAATGGAGGAGATCTTTAAGATCTTGAGGGCCAAACATATCCACACAAGTCCCTACCATCCGGCCGGAAATGGGCTCGTGGAACGTTTTAACGGTACCCTAACCATGATGTTACGTAAGCTGGGTCAGGAGAAACCGGAAGACTGGGACCAATATATATCGGCTGCTTTATTCGCCTACCGAGAGGTACCCCAAGCGTCTACGGGTTTTGCGCCAGCTACACTTTTATTTGGCAGACCTATTAAGGGGCCACTAGAAGCCTTACTTCGGTCCCTGACAGACCAGAAGGCTGACGAGACAGTCGTCTCGGCAAGCAAGTATGTATCTGAGCTTAAGGAAAGCCTAAAGCTAGGATGGGATCTAGCTACTACCAACCTTAAGAAAGCCCGCGCTAAAATTACTAAAAGATACAACAAAGCTGCAAAAGAGAGAGAACTACAACCAGGGGAGAAAGTCCTATTGCTACTTCCAACCGGAAGCAATAAACTTCGCATCGGATGGCAAGGACCGTTTACCGTCCTTAAAAAGATCTCACGTACCAACTACAAGATCTCCATCAAAGGAAAGGAGAAGGTCTTCCACATAAATCTGCTAAAGAAATATTTGGAAAGACCGGTGCCATCCTCCGAGCATCTCCTGGCTGTCGCCATAGCAACGGAAAACGAGGAAGATGATGATGGTTGCATGGAGTATCCATTGCAACCCACAGAATCCTTTAAAGATGTCAAGTTCGGCGACAATCTCTCACCAGAACAACAAACAGAAACCAGGGCTCTACTAAAACAGTACAGTGCAGTCTTAACGGATGTACCTGGTCGAACAAATCTCATTGAATTTGATGTGAAATTAACAAACGAGACCCCTGTTCAAACCAGAGTTTACCCCATCCCATCGCTAAAGCTGATGCACTTCGCGGAGAAATAGACAAGCTGCGTCAGGCAGGAATTATCAGTGAGTCTACATCTCCTTACAGCTCGAGTGTAGTGCTGTTGCAGAAGCCCAATAAGGAAGTTCGGCTGTGCATTGATTACAGGTTGCTAAACGCGGTAACGGAATTCCAGCCCGAACCTCTCCAAACTGTTTCTGAGTTGTTCACCAAGCTCAGCAAAGCAAAGATCTTCTCCAAGATTGACCTCAGCAAAGGTTATTATCAAATACCAGTCAAGGAGGAAATTAAACCTGTGTTAGCTTTCAGCACTAGTGAAGAACATTACACATTTAACGTGATGCCGTTCGGTTTGCATAATGCACCAGGAGTGTTCACCAGGATGATGAGGAAGCTTCTACAACCTTTGCAAAGTCCCCATATCCATAATTTCATGGATGACATCTTAATTGCATCGGAAACCTATGAAGAACATATTGCTACGGTTGCTATGCTCCTCAGGAGACTACAGGAAACGGGTCTCACAGCCAGACCTAGCAAATGTCTCATCGGGTTTGAACAGTTAGACTTCCTGGGGCACACTATTTCTCACGGATGCAGTTGGCCTATTAAGAAGAACGTGGAGAAAATAATGGCAGCAAAAAGACCCCGAACGAAGAAAGACGTACGTTCCTTCATATCGCTATGTGCATACTATCAGAAGTACATCCAGAACTTCAACGGACTGACGGCACCTCTGACTGACCTCACAAAGAAAGGTTGTCCTGATAAGGTCATATGGGATCAAAAGTGCGAATACGCGTATAGCACTTTGAAAGGACAGTTGTCTGCATACCCCATTTTGAGGTTGCCTGACCTCAAGAAACCTTTTGTACTGAGAGTCGACGCGTCAGGTCAGGGCATCGGGTCAACACTGCTTCAAACCGATGACAGTGACCTAAACATGCTATTTCCAGTTGCCTATGGCAGTCGGAAATTAAATAAAGCGGAACGGAACTACAGCGTAGTTGAAAGGGAATGTCTTGCTCTGATTGACGGTATCAGACGCCATCATGAGTTTCTTTATGGTACATCTTTCACGGTGCAAACAGACCACGCTCCGTTAGCATTTCTTGGTGCCAATAAAGAATTTAACGCTAGGATCATGCGTTGGGCCCTCCTTTTAAGCGTTTATTCTTTCAAAGTGGAATATATTCCGGGAAGACAGAATGTCGGGGCTGATTTCCTGAGTAGAAACTGGTCTACAGAGGAAGAAGAGCAAACTGAAGATACCACTCATCCTAAAATCACCAATCAGGTCACCTCCATTGTCAAAAAAATGAAACATGAAAAATGGTTTCATGTCTAAAAGTGGGGACGATTGTGACGTACGTCTAGTTTGACAAGTGAATTCTCCCTGATATGATGGATGATTTAAAGGGACTTTTAGCTTTTCATAACATTAGAACCCCTGAACATTGGTTGTAACTTTTCGTTTGCCAGAACTCATTCCACCGGGACTCATTTAGTACGCGGCACGAGATCAAATAGACAGACTGAGGGATTTTAGGGGAGACTATCGGCGTTATCAAAGACAGTGGTGGTCCCTGATACGAGACGCAGTTGCTTGCCGCTAATTTCGCGTCTCGGTGTCAATCGCAACCGAGCGAACGGGGGAAAGCCGAAACGGGCAGCAGCGAACGGAGATACGAAGACCAGGGGGCGGCTTCTTCTCTTGATTTGGCGGTCAGATCCCCAAAAGTTCGTGAGATCAAATAAGCTGTCAAGTTTATCATGTCCCACTCAACTTACATTCCATTTTAGATAAATAGATCACTTAGAATAGACACTTCATCATTCGCTGGCCAGAACTTGATAGTAGCACTAGCGATATTTGAAATCTTGCTAGATTATCCCATGGATTTTCATTTTATTTGCAGTGAATTCTATTTCTGTGCAAAGCGGTAATATATATATTGTGTAAAGTGATCAGTGGTCTAGTTCATTCATTATATTTCACTGGATTTTGTGTTAATTTAAACCTATTAAATTAAACCGTCTCAATAGTTCCAGTTGTAAATATAATGATCTATCTATTATATTATTTCAAAAGATAATAGATGTTAATGCTTAAATTAACTTTTAAAGTCGCGAAGGAATTTCCTATATTTATAGATGTGTGATTTAACCACTAGAACTCGCGCAGTGTTTATTAAATACATAATTAAATACTTGAGTGTATTATAGGCTTAACGGGAAATTTATCGCGCGCTTAGAAGATTATTTGTTTTAAAGTATGATTATGTTGTTATGGGTTTTCTATCTTTTTCTCTAGATTGATCACCTTTTGCAATCCCAGCAATAACGAAATCTTTCAGAGTTTCCATACTCGGTTCTTAAACTTCCAGACAATTTGATGAGACATTTTTTTAAAGTAGATCTTGTGGTGGTCCGGTACGGCCTGGCTAGCATAATTACATGAAAGAAAGCCAACCCAAGAACATTTGATTTTAATCATCAAATTAAATCTGTAAGATAAACTGGAAGATGAACAGTGCCAGTAGCGATAGTTTATATACTGCTCTATTGTGAGAGATTACCGATTTACCTGAATGTGACCGAGCCTAGTTTTTCCTCACTGGATTAAAAACTTTCCCGGTCAGTGGCTATCATCACGCAGTGAAGGATTATACCATCACCTCATTTTTCACCCCTATGTCGAACCGCGTCAGTGCCATCCCATAGACTCGTTTCTTTATAATAAAACACAAGAACTCTTAGAACTTCAAGTCCGGCGATAAGCGGGAATATTTGCTCTCAGTAAATCCTCGCATTATCTGGGGCGGGACATAGAAGGACTAGACAGTTGTCATACGTCAAGAGTTAATTATTGTGTTTATCATTCTAAGGGATTGTCTGATGCTGCAACTCGGTAAGTGTGTGGTGTATATGAGTGTGGATCCGCACAGTGTGTATGAATGACAGGAGATTTAATTTTTTTTGCAACAAACCATTTGTTAACTTGCCTACCGGGTAATACGTTTTCTGTATACCCGGCATTGTTCCTTTAAGGGGGAGTTGCTAATTGGTTAACTCTGTTTAAAAACCCCCTCCTTTCCATTTGCTTAGTAAAGGGAAGAACAGCTGGGAAGAACAGGTTTTTTTCTATCACCTATACCTAACATTGTAACCCCTCTTTCAGAGTAATTAACTTCACTGTTAGGTTAAAGTACCTATGTTCCTGATATTATCTATCTCTGGACTGGGTTTATCTTTGTCTAATAAGCGGGAAGGGCTTAGTCGATACCAGTCTTCTTCATCCCTCCCAAATTTGTTATTTGCATTTGTGTACTTATGATAATTTATGTAATGCCTGATATTTGTTAGTGATTGATGTTTAAAGTGAATAAAATCACATAAACTCATTTAGTACGGTGTTGGACATACCCACAGCCCAACATTTCCCCTATTCGTTTAATATAGTTTGTATCTACATCGTCTGTGTGTGTAAAAAACACCAAATCGGTGTGCGCGCAGATGCGAGTCTGGAAAACTGGCAAATAATTGTTTGACCAGGAGAGCGGAAGAGAAGATTGAGAGAAGCGATTTGTCGTAAATAAGTCTGTCTTTACTCTCCTCCAGCACTCTGTGGAGCAACTATTTAAATCTCTACATTTTCTATCACTGAGCTTTCCATCATCATTTTTCACTCTAAACCGGACTACTATTTCTAGACTCTTCCTCTCAAAATAAATTTACGACAGTCCTCTTGATTGCTTCTAGTAAGCAGTTCTTGGTTGGTGATGGTATTCGGCCAAAAGACTAGGATAATTTTCCTTAAGCAGATTGTGTGGAAAGAGGAAAATTACGACACCTCCTTCTCTGGTAATCTCCAGCATTCCGCACCATAGAGAAGCACAGAAAGTACTTAGCTCGCATATAATCTTAATTGTGTGCTTGTGCAGTAGTGAGAATACTTTCAGAAGTTGTTTAGACTAGCAAAGGCGTTTCTCGCTTTATTCACTCTGTTGTTGATATCTTTGCTTGTTCCGCCGTCTGGTGTTATAATGCACCCTAGGTATGTCTATTCTAGCTTGTGGTTAATGGTAATATTTAACCAGGTTTTATAGAGCTTACGTGTATGTTTATAATAACATTTGTCCAGACAGTATGGGGGCTTAACACTATACTTAGAGAATGTCGATGACAACATGTTAGACAGACTTTGTGGAGGGCTTAAGTGCATGTTAACTATAAAACTACACAAGAATTTGTGGAGGGCGTAACATTCTGTTTCATGTTTGGTAATAGTCACATTTAAACAGACCTCGAGGAGATCGTGACATTATGTTTCTTGTATGTTACAGATGGACGATTGAAATGCGAAACTAGGGCGCATCAGAAGCTCTGACAAGACGTATTTCTTTTTTTTTATGATACATTATTATGACTCCGTGGGGAGCTCAACACTGTACATCATGTATGTTGATATTACATTTACTTAGATTGTCCTGAGGGCTTAACATTGTATATTATATATATTGGTAATAAATTTAGCTACGTAGTGAGGAGAGATTCCACCAAAACGCAACAGAGTAAAGGGAGATATGCATAAGAGCATGGAATGAGATGCACCACCAACACTACAGACATTTGGAAACACCACACCAAATGCCAGAGAACTTGCAGTGTGGAAGAAAACAACAAATTTAATGTACTATATAGAATAAGGAACATGACATACCCAAATTATAAGCTATCTGGGGTTGAACCGGGTATTCTATGCACAAAATAAACACCAGTTTGTTTACATTGTCTAATAATCAATCAATCACCTTTTATGTTGCAGATTTATTAATAGTTGAAGAAGATAACAACCCATAGATTTTACATATACACACGAACAAGATTGCAACAGTGTTTCGATTGGTAGCATGTACATTACATATAAACGACAAAATATAGCCACAAAAACAAAATATTAAATGCAGCTACATTAAAAGTGTACACAACAATCATATTCAATCATTATGTTGCAGAATGGGGCGACCCCTCTCGATCTATCTTTCACTAGGGCAGTATCAGTTACATTTTTGTACTGATTTTATTGCGATTTTTTTCCAGTAGCACTCTTTTCTTTCTCTTTGCTATGTAGCAGAGAGTTTGTTTGTTCAAACATCTGACATCCCTTGTTAGTGATAATACATCGCATTTGCCAGGGTGCGGCAAAGCTTTGCTAAGATTAGGCAAGGGTGCGTGACACATAAGAGATTAATTGTCTGTGCGACACATTCTGGACAGCCAAGCATGACATAATCGTTTCCGGTACACATTGCTACTAAGAGATTACTTTACATGAAAGTAATAATTTGTTACATCTTACACACATTGTCGTGTGAGGTTTCCGATGCGTTTGTGAGTTGGTACACAGAGCAATCGGATGTTTACAGCCCATTTTCAGAAAAGTAATGTTTGAAATTTTGCACTAGATGAGTCATGCAAAATATTATATATTCAAAATATTCAAATCAGATTGGCTGATCATTTGAGCTCCATAACAAACGGATGCGGTGGCAGGACAGGCATATAACCTTCATATAACAGGACAGGCATATAACCCAGCATGTTACTGTGAAATTCACGTTTGCCAAAGACACCAGACTTGCCAGTAGTTAGAATTCAGAATTTCCATTTATCAGATCTTTTATTGGAGTATTCATCAGGACTTACAATTCAGCCCAGGAAATCTCTAACATTTTAAATAAGGAAAACCTGAATATCTGAGGAAACTGAAACACACGGAGTCATAGAGGGAATTATCTTATTAAAGACACGACACCCCAGAAGCGTGTAAGAGCCCAATTCAAGTCTCTTTTATCCATCTAAGCAAAAAAAGTCTATGAGCCAGGATTGGCGTAATTTGTCATTTTAAATTTTATATTACTAACATGTGAACTATATATATATATAGATGTGACAGCACCATTTTGGTCATTTTCTTCTTTGTGCTGCAGCCTACCGTTCTGACACCACTGTAACGTTGGTCATGATCTAAAAATATAACACTAGTAATGCTGCTGATGGGGTAGCAGCCAATCAGAGAAGAGAAGCGCGCAGGCTGGCCGCGTCAGTGGAAATTCTTTATCATTCCTATAGCCACTCGCGGAGAGAGAACAAGCTGATGAGATCTGAAGTCTAGTTCAAGCAAGAACATGCATAGGACTTACAGTCTACGAACACTGGCTGGGTGCTCAGTAGTATTAAATGTTATTCTGTATAAGGCTTTGTATTGCTTGAATTGCTAAGTCTGCTGCTGAGAGGGTGCAAGCAACCAATAATTGCAACCCCTGTCAAACGATCCTTAATTAAATTTTCTTACTGCATGGGTCTTGGGTGTAAGGTAGCGACGTCGACATAGGTTTGCCTCAATCACACCTAGCCCCTGTCACAAGTGGCGTCGTTAGCAGGATTGACAAGCAGCACACAGCGAAACAACTCTTCAGTAATCAGAGCAACAAAGGCAGGAACAGTAGAACACCCAGGTTAGTGCAAGGCCGGGAAAAGGATCATCCAGCTTATCATTGTATTCACTCAACTTTACTAGTAACAAGATGGCGGCACGCAACACACGTGCTAATAGAAGGTTGGATAATGAAGATGTGGCTGAAGTGGATGACCCTGTAGTGGAACTAGAGCCTCAACCAGAGCGAGTGCGGTACATCATGGTACCCACTCACAAGAAAGTGCGGCGCTTTGGGGAGCGCACAGGCCCTACGGCTGAGGAATATGTCAGAGAGGTGAGAGCTGCCTGGAAAGTAAGGGTGATGAGCAAAGAGAACCAGGCATGTTATTTGGGACAGTGTCACCCCGAGTGTCCGCAGGGAGCTGAGGATTCAGACTGAGGACGATGACCCAGAAGCGATGCTACATTCCATTCTTAGGGTGTATGGGGAGCGTCGAAGCATCCCAGAGCTAATGGCCACTTTTTACTCTACCCGGCAAGGTGCAATGGAGTCTCTTTGGGAATTCTCCCGTCGCATCCACGAGGTTTAGGAAAGTGCTGTAAGAGCACAAAAACAGAACAATGTCACTCCTTTGGAGCCATCCTTCCTTCGGGACCCGTTTGCTGCTTGTCTGAGAGATGATCGCTAAGAAAGTTCGCAAAAGAAATGATCATTAAAGAGCCTACAGCATCGTTCATGTCGGTGAGAGAGTTTGCCCTACGATTTTTAGAGACCGAACCCACTTCCGGGGCTGACGTTGCCAGTGTCGAAGTGGCAAGAACAAAGACTGTGCCAGATACCCAAGCATTAAACGCAGAATTGGAGCGGCTGAGGGCCCAGTGGCTCAGTTACAAACTAAGCTTGATGTCCCAGGAGCAGGGGAGACGTACCAGGACAGTTCGCTGTTTTAGATGTAGAAGGCTAGGCCATGTACAGAATCGATGCCCACAGGCACTAAACTAGACCCCTCTGTGGCTAGGAGACAGGCTACAGAAGGGGAGCAGAATGACTCAAAGATAAAGATGGTTGGTGGCCGACCGGAATGTGATGTAATGATAGCAGGGAAGAAAGTCAGGTGTATTCTTGACACGGGATCTCAAGTTTCATCTATTACAGAACAATGCTTTTAAAAACTTTTTGGAGATCTGGCCCTGGATGAAAGTAAATGGGTGCGACTAACTGCTGCCAATGGTGTAACAATTCGATATTCTGGCCATCTGGTGGTTGATGTTAAGATTAGAGAGTGTCATGTCAAGAACTGTGGCATCTATGTCGTTAAAAGTTTCAATGGGCCTGACAAAGCGCCTAGTATAAATAGGCACCAACACACTGGCGGAAGTAAAAAACATCCACCGCTTCCTCAAGTGGCAAGCTCCAAGCAAAAGTGCACAAAAGACGGTTAGATAGGGTGAAGGTGTGGGTTGCAGGAGGAGGAAAAACCCACATACCAGCTCGCTCGATCGCTACTATACAGGTGAAATGTAGAAGAGGCTCAAGATCAGAGAAGACAGTGCTTTTTAAACCCTCAAGAGACTTAGACCATAAAGGGTTGTTTATATGTCGCACACTAACTGTACTCAGAGGAGGTTTCTGTGAGGTCAAAGCAGTAAATCTTGGAGATGAAGACCTTTTATTGGCTAGGGGTACTCAAGTGGTAGAACTTTCTGAGGCATGCGCGGACTATGAGAGACACTTCAGAGTTGTTGGAGCTCAGGAAGTGGAGATATCTGCACAAACAGGATGCCCAGCCAAGGTCCCTGTTAGCAGCCCAATTGATTTAAATGGGTTTGAGGGCAGTCAAGACGAAAAGCGTCTACTGCAGAAGTTACTATAATAATGTGACAGCCTGTTCGCTAAAGACGAGAATGATGAATGGTATACAAGTAAAGTATCTCATTCCATTCAGCTGTGATAAACGAGCGCCAAAGCCTTATCGCCCAACCTTTTCCTACACTTTTCTTATTTTATTTTCTCAAACATTGTGCTCTTTCATCCCACATTTGCTATTTCATCGTTTTGATGACTTGCGACCGGTATCTAGAGAACCACATTTGCTCTTTCATCGGTGGTAAAATAAATTCTTTTGATTGATCCCATACCTGGCATCATGTTTTGAAGTCCACATTGCCTCGTGATAAATCTGGTGAAACACACCTGGTTTCATCAAAATCAGACATTTGGACTTGATACAATTTATGTGGACTATTGTTTACTTTGAAGCGAGCGCGGCTGACACAAAAGCTTAGTCTCTTTATTGCTCTGCCGCTGCCCATACAAGCGACGGGTCACCACATTGGTACAAAGGCGCGGGGAGACGCCCAGCTTGGCGAGGAGAAGAAGTCTTCTCATGCTGTTTAAACCAACCGCCATGTAATACAATAGGCGGCGCCACAAAGTTACTTGTTAGCGTGCTAGCGACAATGGACCGAGGCAACGAAAGTTGGTCGCGAATTGTCCCACCCACTTTTGGACTGACAGGGTACAAGAGAGATCCTGGGAATGAGTGGCCAGAGGGTCTCTTAGCTATTGGTTGTATGGGTGGAGTTGTACGTCATCGGTCCAAGGGACCCACATTTGACTTTTAGAGATATAGTATCCCGCGTAGCTTGCTAGAGAGGGGAGTCCAGTTTTTAACATTGTGGTGTACAGAATAAATCCCAAACGCATAGTCTGCACTTAATTCAGTGTGGATAAATATTTCATATGTAGTAAGTAAGTATATTGTGTTCTTAAAGGATTTTGCGAAGGGAAAAGAAGGTTAGTCGATCTTATACAGATTATTAATACTTTTATTATTCTTTATTCATCGTAACCTCTCAGCTAAATGTGCGAAAGATATTTTTCAATTAGTTCTTCTCATAAATGCTTAATAAAATCAGAAGATTTTCCTCTAAGATGATAGGCTGATAGGAAGTAATTAATAGTTCATACTTCACCTTTTACTTTACCTTCATCTAGCTTGTTAAATCATCATCATAGTCTTTCATACGCACACACTGGCAAGCACAATATATTTAACATCATAGAGATTAATAGTGAGAAGTAGAATAAATGCGAAAACTTACGAAGACGTGTGTGTCTTCAGTCCATCAGAAGTCTGAGTCTACACGCTACGTGTCTGACGTCTAACCAGAAATAAGTTATCAAAACGGACATTTGGTTTGCAGAATTCGCTAAAGGATATTCTTCGTTCCTCACTTTAAAAGGAATATTTCTCGCCACGCTCAAGAAGGTGGACGCAGCATTTTTCATCAACATATATCACATGCGCACAAGCTCAATACAGGGTTATAACAAGTTCAAATCACTCGAAAGCTTACTACAGGAGTCAAGCTAAAGCTCACAGTTGATTATCGTATCAAGTTCAGTTCCATCGGAAGCGTACTATCTGAAGTTAAGCTAAAGAGCTCAAAAGTTGAAGCTCATATTTATACCAAGGGTAACACCCTCTTAAGCTCATTCTATGAAGTAGACTCCAAAGTATATTTTATGAATCACGATTACATACTCAAGATAATGAGTATATATATCAAGAACATTTCGTGAAGATATCCAGTCTGTCCAGTACCCTCCGGAGATTAGACAACAGACATTTTCATACGACAACTATTAACTGTTGATCAACGCTACAGAGATATACTCAAACAGTGAAGGACTATATTTATTTATATCGTCAACGTTCTCAGTACAACAACAGTTTTCATCAGAGCATCATCGACTTAGAGATACCCACTCGACATAATTTATAACAATTTGGGACATTCTATGCATACATGTGCATCATCCTATCCGGTTGAAGCATTTAGAGACACATGCACTGTGTAGATTACTCACCATTTTGGTAACACGTATCACATCACATCATCATCATTTCGATTTACACAATCTCATTCTTAATTAACTACTACTTAATTAACTACAATATTAATATTTCATCTGTGTGTTTTGTGTAAATCGTCTTTTACCATCATCACGTTCTAACCATTACCAACCCTATATGTGCAGATATTTAAATAATAAACTCAATAATCGTTTGATTATTCTCTAGTTTGTTAATGTATCGCTCGTGCTGTCGGTGTTAAGTATTTACAAATAGGAAAATTTCTACACTCAGATGAGGTTGGGGGCTTTTTCTGTTACGGGATCTAAGGGCAGAAGCTAAGGTCATGGGGAAACAGAACTCTTTCCATAATTAACTAGAAAACACTGTCCAGCGGAAAGCATTCGCATTCCCTTCTTCTTGTCCGTATCTCGAATAAGTCTTTATTCTTTCTTAACGAGCCAATTTCTAGAGACCTTCTACCTAATATCTCATAGGCTATTCCTGGCGAAAACTACTGTCGTAGTTGCCCCAATACTCACCACACGACATCAGCTGATGTAAAACAACCCTACAGGCGCATTCCTCCAGCTTTTTACAAAGATGTGCAAGACCATCTGCAGGGTCTCTTCGACAAACAGATTATAAAAGAAAGTTCAAGCGCCTGGGCTTCGCCTATTGTGTCAGTGCGGAAGAAAGATGACAGACTGCAGTTATGTGTAGACTATAGAGCTCTCAATGCCAAGACCAAAAAGGACGCCTACCCTCTTTCCCGGGTGGAGGAATATTTAGACGCTTTAGGGGGAGCGAAAATATTTTCTTCACTTGATCTAGCAAGTGGCTACTACCAGGTAGCCATGAGGGCAGAGGATCAAGAGAAAATAGCGTTCACTATACCATTCGGGTTTTATGAGTACACTAGGATACCTATGGGAATTGCTAATTCAGCCAGTACTTTTCAACGACTGATGCAGAGTTCCAAGCACGATATGATGTTCCAGCTCTTGCTGGTTTACCTAGGTGACATTCTCGTGTACTCAACTGGCTTTACAGAACATCTGCAGCGACTTGAAAAAGTGTTCCAGCGGTTGCAGCGGGTAGGTCTGAAATTGAATGGGGCTAAATGTAATTTCTGCAAGCCCAAAGTGGAATTTTTGGGCCACGCATTATCTTAAGAGGCCATTGGAGCAATTCAGGACAAAATAGAGGCTATCAAAGAGGCATCAATATCCAGACGCAGACAGAGCTACGCGCATTCCTTGGTCTAGCCAGTTATTATCGGAGGTTGTGCCTGGGTTTGCCAACATAGCACGACCACTGCGTGAACTGGTAGCTCAGTTAAATCAGGACCAAGGTCCACAGGGTAAACGAAGGTCCAAGAAAGCTGCCATAGGAGAACTGTGGGGGCCAAGAGTGTGATGATGCTTTTAAGCGATTGAAAGCTATGCTTACATCTATTCCTCTTCTTGGTTTCCCAGATTTTTTTGTGTCCTTTATACTAGAAGTGGATGCCTCATACTAAGGACTGGGAGCTGTATTATCACAAGTGCAAGATGACAGGAGAAGAGTGTTAGCATATGTCAGTCGCACCCTACGACCATCAGAGAAAAATGTCAAAAGCAGCATGAAGCTAGAGCTACTAAGTCTGAAATTGGCTATGACAGAGAAGTTCAGGAGTTATCTGCTTGGAGGTCAAGTTGAGGTATTCATAGACAACAGGAGTTTGGCTCTGTGGCAAAAGGCTAAGTTGGGCGCAATTGAACAGAAATGGATAACCCAGATATCAGTGTTCAATTACATTATCAAACACAGTGCAGGTTGAGAAAATGGGAATGCTGACTACCTCTCTCGGTACCCTCTTGAGAATCAAGAACCCACAGATGAAGATGATGATGTTGCTACCAGTCACATAGCATAGGAGCCAGCCTACACAACAGCTATACCCCCAAGGTTAGGTTTGCTGCAGAATATGGAGTTAGGGGCCGTGTCGGGAGCAGTAGAGATGACAGATGCAACCCAAATCCAGTCACGGACACAGGTGCAGCACTAACTTTTCCATCTTATTCTCTTCAAGAACTGCTAGCACTGCAAGAGGCTGATACTGATATAAGGACAGTCTCCAAAATCATAAGTGATGGTACTAGACTGTCCAAGGAGGAGATGAGAAGACTATGAAAGCAAGCGAAGAAGCTACTAAGGCAGCGTAGGCGCTTAATACTTGTCGGAGGCTTGCTGTATCGGACAGTAAGCGGACCGAATGGGACTAAGATCACCCAGCTAGTGGTTCCAAAATCCTTAAAAGAGCTAGTGCTGGATGCAGTGCACTAAACTGGCCATCAGGGTCGTGATCGCATATTGCAGATACTGAGAAGCAGGTGTTTCTGGGATGGCATAACGTCTGATGAAGACGCATTCTGCAGAAGGTGCAGTAGATGTAATATAGCAAAAGCCCCGCATCTCAAGATCCAAGGTCCATCGGGTAACCTGCAGGCATCCACGCCTTTTGAAGTAGTTGCATAGGATTTTACGCTGCTGGAAAGAGACGCACGAGGATACGAGAATGTACTCATTAGGACTGATGTATTTAGCAAGTTCGCTGTTGCCGTCCCAACCAGAGACCAAAAAGCAACCACCGGGGCCAGAGCGTTGGTAGAAAAGTGGTTTTTGTACTTAGGTGTGCCACAGAGGCTGCACTCTGACCAGGGCAAAAATTTCGAATCAGCGGTCATATCAGAACTGTGCAAAATATATGGCATTGAGAAAAGGCGGACGTCGGCACACAATCCGCGTGGCAATGGCCTGTGTGAACGGTTCAACAGGACATTGCATGATCTCTTGAGGCCATTATCCACCAATGAGAAACGGAGGTGATCTGAGCATCTGGCAGAGGTCCTTGCAGACTACAACGCTACTTCTCATGCATCAACGGGTTACTCCCCTTACTACCTTTTGTTTGGAAAGTTGCCGAAAATGCCCATTGAATTTCATATTGGGCCATTCATCAGGTGAAGAAGAACCAGCTACGGTTGACCAATGGCTTGAAGGGCACATTTCCAGGATACGAGAGGCGCATGTAAGAGCAGGGCACAGTTACAGAGGTTGGCTATAGTTAGGAAAGAGAGATGTGACAAGTTGCCGTGCTCTATTCCCCTACATGTGGGAGAATTGGTGAGGAAGAAAATGAACTACGCTGAGAGATCTAAAGTTCGTGACATGTGGTCAGAAGAGGAGTTCATTGTTGTTCGAGCTACCACAATGACAGGAGGTCCATATGTCATCCAACGAACAGATGGAGCGAGTCCTAGCTTTAGAGTCACTGGCAACGAAATGAAACGAAGTGAAGACAAAGATGATTCTCCATCTCCAGGTCCAGTAAATACGACGTTAGGCCTACCTGAGGTACCAGTTTTACCAGATGAGACAGGCCCTGGTGAGGACGTACAAGATCTAACCCCCGAACCAGGCTGGTACACCCTGCAGCCGCTAGAGAGTCCTACCCCAAGACAATCTGAGAGATTACGACTGAAGAGTCAGAGGTAGTGCTGTTGTCTAGACAACAAAAGTGTGGTAAAGTGGGATGATATAAATATTTATAGGGGACTTAGTGTACTGACTGAGATCAGCTGTGAAGGTATCTGTATCTAATAGGTGTAGTGTTTTACAGATAACCTTACTTGCTACCACATTTATAACTCAGTCAGAATTATTCTGGAATATTGTGATGACTACGTTAAATGTCTAGGGTATGTATATGATGAAGTGTAAGTCACAACAACCACAGACAGATAAACAATTTAATTTATTCCACCACACTTGACAACACTGTGACACTCACACACATTTAACACTCTATAAGACTATATTAAATGAGTCACTGGTAAAGTTTCAAATATTTATGTATTAATTACTTTCACTATTATATATCCTGATTCAACTACAAAGTGAACCAGGAATCACATTCAAATGTAATCACACTTTATATATACAGAATTTATAAATATGAACATTGTAGTGACATATTTTATGAATATTATCCTATGTGTGTCAGTGTGTAGTAGTACTATGAGGTAATACTGGTTTTGTTTTTCAAGCTATGTTGTTATTTGTCATCATGACTTCAAGTGTTTGTTTATCTGGGAAATAGTATGGGGGAAAAAGTTCACAGTTCCTGTCAATTTAAACAAGGTATTGTCCCTCTTTTTTTTCTAAAATGTCAATTTTTGAGGGGACACATAATGTTGAGCTCCACTGGCCACAGAGGCTTAACTTTCGTGATGGCGGCAGGAAAAGACTCCTCTACTCGATTGCTCCCCTGTGTTCTGGAGACACCTCACTAGTCGCTATCTGGACCCAGGAGTATGCTGTCAGCCTCCAGATTCAGCAAAGCTCAGACCAGGTGCTGCTCAATAACTTTAGGACCACAGTCCCTGAAACAAGAAGGTTGTACCTTCTACTTCATAACTAATTTATAATCTATTTCTAGACTGAACACAATACATGACAAACACTGAGTTCAGAGCGGTAGGCCAACTGTCAGCTTCATCTGAAATAATTTACACCAGTATACTCCTCCCTAATGGTCACTACGCCTCTGCAATTCCAGCATTAGTTCTTCTAGTGAATAAGATAGGTGTCAGTGTACTGTTTGGCATTCCATGCAGTTTTACTTTTCTCCGACACCTTCTGTTCAGGTTGGAGCACTATATAGGCCTTGCCTCATGTTCGCTACTGAACCACACACATATACAGACATAAATTATCAATTTACATTCAATTTTCATTAAAAAGATATTGAATATATCAAGCTTACCACAATTCATGGAATAATACACAGTTACGTTGACTGGCAATGAATATAGCACAATTTCGATCTGCCGATGTCCCAGGCTTTTATTTAGAAAAAATATGCACTGGCGCTCAACGCACTGGTTCTTTAGTAAGTTTATTTGAAAATGTGGTGCTAAACTGACGCTTCTAAATGACTATATTGGCGGGTCTAACCAATCGAGCCATGTTTACACAAGCGTTTGAAAAAAAGGTACTCCTACTACTGTTTCCCCTAACAACAAAGAAGTAGTATTTATAGTCCGACTAATCGTGTTTAGCCTTACATTTACTTTCCGCCAATCAAATAGGAGGTAACATGTTGGCCTATTTCCCGTACAATGGTGGTGTCAAAATCTGCCACTGAGCGATTCTGATTTTGGGGTTGTCTGACACCCTCACTATTTCTTTTGGCTATAATTTGTTAATTCCTAGACTATTTGCGTAACGTTTAACATATTCTTTGTCAGCAAGTCCTAAGGAACCCAAATATACCAATTTAAAGGAGCTAAGTGGCTGCGTTCAAAATATGCATTTTCTTCTAGGATAGTCGTGCTGTTGCCACCTCCTCACTTCCAAACTTTATGGTGTCTGCTGTACTGTCATACTAATGTCAGGATTTCAGACATAAAACAGTAGAATGTCATGTTTCGTAACAAGCGTTTTGTAAGTTTTTAAAACCTAACTCTCGTATGGGTAGTGTTTTTTATCACTGTCGATTTGAAAAAAAGCTAGTGCTTGTGGCCTTACACGCGTGATGGTAGTAATTGTATAGCGAGACGCGTGTTAGTGTATAAAATGACATGAATGGAATATTAAATATAGGTCAGCTTGCGTATCTCAAGGTTTTTCTTAGAAAGGCAGTACACGTTTTATTGAAGAAAGCGTGTAGTGATGCAGTAGGCTTTTACTATCAACGTGGAACGTTATAATTTGCAGACGAATTAGAAAACAAGGGGGATTTCGAGTACAGTCATTGTGACAGCACTGTTCTTTACCATTCTTCTTTCCTTTTATTGCAGTTATTTGTTAGGCTTTACATTTACTTTTTAATTTATATATGTGGATTAGAATTTCACACGACAAATTCTCCCCACTTAAAACAGACGTTATATGTCAGTCTATCATTCTATATACACATAGAGAAATTTATTATCTTTCCTGGGGCTTAGGGTGATTCTCATCACACGGATGGCGGCTTAAAAAATCCGCTCCCAGATTTGTTTTTCCACTTATATACTCTATGCTAAACTCATATGGTTGCATCAGTAATGACTAACGGAGTAATCTAGAATTTTCATGTCTAGCTTGCGCTAGAAACGACAAGGGTTTGTGATCCGTTTGCAACTTAAATGCCTTACCATACAGATAAATATTGAATTTCTTTATCGCCCATATTACTGCAAGACATTCCTTTTCGCTAGTTGAGTAATTGGTTTCAGCTTTATTCAACTTTCTGCTAGCATATGCCACTGGGCTTAATTCCCCATCCAATGCATCTGATTTCTGTAGCAAAGTTGCTCCTAACCCAATATTACTGGCATCTGTCCTTACTATGAATTCTTGACTTAAGTCAGGTAATTTCAAAATAGGTTTACTTGTGAGCTTTTCCTTCAATTCTTGGTAAGCCATTTCACATTGGGGTGTCCATGTAATTCGATCTGGATTTCCCTTACGTGTCAAATCAGTTAACTGTGCACATATGGCATTAAAGTTTTTGATATACTTTTGGTAGAAACCACATAATAAGACAAAGGATCTCACGTCTTTCTTGGTTTGTGGTCTCGGGGCTTTCTTTAGTTTCTCTAAATTCTTTGGGTCAGGGGTCATGTTTCCCTGATAAACTGTGTGTCCCAGGAATTCCAATTCTTTACATCCAACGCAACATTTGGTTGGTCGGGCTGTTAAATTCGCTTCCCTAAGTCGATTAAACAGCATGTTCAGAGAGTCAATGTGTTCCTCAAATGTTTCTGTTGCTATAAGGATATCATCCATGAAATTTGTGATACATGGATTATTCAGAGGGTCCAATAATTTTCTCATCATTCTAGAGAAGACACTAGGTGCATTCTTCAATCCAAATGGCAATCTGTTAAACTCATAGTGTCCTTCTGAGGTACTAAAAGCTAGGTATGGTCTAACCTCAGGCTTTACTGGAATCTGATAGTATCCTTTACTCAGGTCCACTTTTGAGAAATATTTAGCTTTATTTAGCCTGGCAAACAACTGATTTGTATCCGGCAATGGATCCACCTGTCCTTCTGTAATAGCATTCAGTCTCCTGTAATCTATACAGAGTCTATGTTCTCCAGAGGGTTTCCTTAAAAGTACAACACTGGAACTATACGAAGATTCACTGTGTGAAATAATTCCTTCCTTCAACAAATAGTCTATCTCTTCCTTCAAAGCTTTCTCCTTAGCAAAAGGAATCGAATAGGGTTTCATACAGACAGGTGTGGGATCTATCAGCTTCATATCATATTCCAATAGGTTTGTATGCCCTGGTCGGTCTGTTAACACCTCTGTATGAGGATCTAGAACCTGTTGCACTCTCTCTTTCTGAGTTTTCGTTAAATGTGTACTGATTTTCACCTGTGCCGCTGTCTCACAGGGGTGTAATGGATATTCAAATGATGAAAGTGGTTCCTTTTTCATCTCCATTGCAATGGACAAGGTCAACAAGTGTGTCTCTTCCTGATGTTCTCTTTCCAAATATTTCTTCAGGAGGTTCACATGATAGATTTTTTCTTTCCCCTTCTTATCTATCTTATAATTGGTTCTAGACACCTTCTCTAGAACTGTATATGGACCTTGCCATCCAATTTGTAACTTATTCTGACTACCGGGTAGAAGAAGCAGTACCTTCTCTCCCACAGCCAAATCTCTGTCTTTAGCTTTCCTGTTATAATAGGCAGCATGTTTCTTCCTGGCTTGTTTCAAATTTTCATTGGCAAGTTTCCAGCCAGTTTTTAAACGAGTGGTCAGCTCATTCACATATTGGTATGAGGATGTAATATTTTCCTCTGCTTTTTCATCAGTCCACGTTCTTAACAGAGCTACATATGGACCTTTAATTTTGTGGACCTATTTGTCCATGCACCGGTATGGTCTCTTCCACTCGAAGCTCTATAGTGATGATTTTTCTTCCCAGAATTATCATTCACAAAACGACCGCTACCAATTCTTTTCTTGGGGCTTTCTCCCCACTTAAAATTCTTGATGAGAGATTTCCTCTCTACATCTTCTTCATCCAGTTTGTTTAAGTCCGATTGAGGGATTTTCGGCTTATCCTGGGGTAAGACATCTTTTTGCACTCTCCGCATAGTGGATATTGTAATACAGTTAATTGAAGCTTGTCCGTGAAAAGGGGCTTCCCATTCCATTTGGTCCACTTTATCAAATTTATTTTTCTTTTTATTATCAGGCCTAATTTTGCCCCGTGGCGTGTCCAGGTCCTGATCAATGTTCCCACTTGTGGGTGTTCCCTCATGTGCTATGCTACACCTTTCTACAAAATTCTCAATGTCCCACCTTGCCTTGGGCCAATAATAATTGTGAGCCACCTTTTGGATGATGGTACCAATCTTCTCATGGTCCCCATCTGGTTTCACATGTAGGCTCCTTATTAAGTCTGCCCTATATCTCTTAGGAAGTACCAGCTGTCAATGACCATGGGATTTAGTTCCGGCCTTCCTGTAAATCAACTTGTTTTTCATGTAAAAATCTCCCTTGCCTGGAGTTGTATGACAAGTTGACAATTTCCTGAAACAAGGCTTGAGGGTCTTATCCCCAGCCTGTGCCTTCCTCATCTCATCTGGAGTGGTATCTATCAGAATATCCTCCTCCTGTCTTGAGGTCGACCTGACCTGAAGGGTGGCCATAACTATAAGGTTCCTTCTGCAACGGTCAGTGTCATGATTGTTCATCTTACAATTTTTACACCACCTTTTCCCTTGGTTGAAAGATTTTCTTTCATCATATTTCCTTTCATCGAATTGTGGGGTTTTATTTTTATTGTCATACCGTGGCCTATCAAATTGGTGCTTACCTTTGTTTTGATCTCTAGGATCAAATTTATTAAAGTTCTGTGGTGCCCTAAAATTATCCACCTGTTTCTTTTTATTACCTGATACCTCTGCCTGAGCCGCTTGATACCTTTCAGCAACATTTAGCAGCTCACCCAGCCTCTCTGCACCTTGTTCCATGAGAAACTTTCTCAGGTCTGGAGCCATGGACTCTCTTAATTGTTCTATAAGGACCATTTCCTTAAGATCTTGGGTTTTCCCCAGAGAAGTCCATTTCTCCAAGTATGTGTCTAACCGTGCAGAGAACTGGTGATAGGTTTCACCTGACAGTAGTTTAGCATTCCTAAATTTTTTCCTATAAAATTCTGCGTTCTTTTCATATCTTAACAAAAGAGCCTGCTTTAGCATGTCATAATTTTCTTGATCACCTCTGTTCATTTTGGCAAAAACTTCATAAGCTGCCCCACGAAGCCCTTGAGATAACTTTAAGCTCCACCTTTCTCTTTCTAACCCATATGTGGTAGCTAATAGTTCATATATATTTAGATAGCTCTCAATATCATCGTCTTTCTCAACAAAATGATCTAAATGAAAATTCATAGCTGAGGTTGAGGCTCCCTGGCTAGCAGTGGCATCAGAGGTAAAGGGACTGGCACCATTTTCAGGAGCATGGCCTTGAAACTCAAACTCCCTTAGTCGTAACTCGTGCTCCCTTTGTAATCTCTTCTCCTTTTTTTCTGCTTCCCTCTCTGCAGTTAATCGCTTGTCTTCCCTTTCTGCAGCTAATTTCTTCTCTTCTCTTTCTGCAGCTAATTTCTTCTCTTCTCTTTCTGCAGTCAATCTTCTTTCTTCTGCTTCCAATGCTTTAGCCTCTTTGTCAGCCTCAATCTGCAACCTCTTAATTTCTTTTTCGGCCTCTAACCTCTTATCTTTGGCCAACCTTTCAGATTCTAATTTTCTTTCGGCCTCTTTTTCTAATCTTCTTTCTTCCCGTTCAATATATTTGTCACATTCAGCAGTGACATAAGCAATCATAATTTGCCCGTCCATTCCTAACTCTTTCGCAGTCTGTACAGCAGCAGATCGAAATTTGGCCAGGTCCGCCATTTTCTAACAGGTAAATTTATATAATGTCTAACTAAACAATACAATCTGATATTACTTATCCAAAGACACCACAGGCACTGAGAGCTCAACGTTAGTTATTTTCACCCAAGGATACCTTTTTAATTTCTATTATTCCCTGAAGTGAATTACCCCCAATATTTTTAATAGGGAAAGATTCAAAATCCCGGCAGCGAGACCCCAATATGTGTGGTAAAGTGGGATGATATAAATATTTATAGGGGACTTAGTGTACTGACTGAGATCAGCTGTGAAGGTATCTGTATCTAATAGGTGTAGTGTTTTACAGATAACCTTACTTGCTACCACATTTATAACTCAGTCAGAATTATTCTGGAATATTGTGATAACTACGTTAAATGTCTAGGGTATGTATATGATGAAGTGTAAGTCACAACAACCACAGACAGATAAACAATTTAATTTATTCCACCACACTTGACAACACTGTGACACTCACACACATTTAACACTCTATAAGACTATCTTAAATGAGTCACTGGTAAAGTTTCAAATATTTATGTATTAATTACTTTCACTATTATATATCCTGATTCAACTACAAAGTGAACCAGGAATCACATTCAAATGTAATCACAATTTATATATACAGAATTTATAAATATGAACATTGTAGTGACATATTTTATGAATATTATCCTATGTGTGTCAGTGTGTAGTAGTACTATGAGGTAATACTGGTTTTGTTTTTCAAGCTATGTTGTTATTTGTCATCATGACTTCAAGTGTTTGTTTATCTGGGAAATAGTATGGGGGAAAAGTTCACAGTTCCTGTCAATTTAAACAAGGTATTGTCCCTCTTTTTTTTCTAAAATGTCAATTTTTGAGGGGACACATAATGTTGAGCTCCACTGGCCACAGAGGCTTAACTTTCGTGATGGCGGCAGGAAAAGACTCCTCTACTCGATTGCTCCCCTGTGTTCTGGAGACACCTCACTAGTCGCTATCTGGACCCAGGAGTATGCTGTCAGCCTCCAGATTCAGCAAAGCTCAGACCAGGTGCTGCTCAATAACTTTAGGACCACAGTCCCTGAAACAAGAAGGTTGTACCTTCTACTTCATAACTAATTTATAATCTATTTCTAGACTGAACACAATACATGACAAACACTGAGTTCAGAGCGGTAGGCCAACTGTCAGCTTCATCTGAAATAATTTACACCAGTATACTCCTCCCTAATGGTCACTACGCCTCTGCAATTCCAGCATTAGTTCTTCTAGTGAATAAGATAGGTGTCAGTGTACTGTTTGGCCATTCCATGCAGTTTTACTTTTCTCCGACACCTTCTGTTCAGGTTGGAGCACTATATAGGCCTTGCCTCATGTTCGCTACTGAACCACACACATATACAGACATAAATTATCAATTTACATTCAATTTTCATTAAAAAGATATTGAATATATCAAGCTTACCACAATTCATGGAATAATACACAGTTACGTTGACTGGCAATGAATATAGCACAATTTCGATCTGCCGATGTCCCAGGCTTTTATTTAGAAAAAATATGCACTGGCGCTCAACGCACTGGTTCTTTAGTAAGTTTATTTGAAAATGTGGTGCTAAACTGACGCTTCTAAATGACTATATTGGCGGGTCTAACCAATCGAGCCATGTTTACACAAGCGTTTGAAAAAAGGTACTCCTACTACTGTTTCCCCTAACAACAAAGAAGTAGTATTTATAGTCCGACTAATCGTGTTTAGCCTTACATTTACTTTCCGCCAATCAAATAGGAGGTAACATGTTGGCCTATTTCCCGTACAATGGTGGTGTCAAAATCTGCCACTGAGCGATTCTGATTTTGGGGTTGTCTGACACCCTCACTATTTCTTTTGGCTATAATTTGTTAATTCCTAGACTATTTGCGTAACGTTTAACATATTCTTTGTCAGCAAGTCCTAAGGAACCCAAATATACCAATTTAAAGGAGCTAAGTGGCTGCGTTCAAAATATGCATTTTCTTCTAGGATAGTCGTGCTGTTGCCACCTCCTCACTTCCAAACTTTATGGTGTCTGTTGTACTGTCATACTAATGTCAGGATTTCAGACATAAAACAGTAGAATGTCATGTTTCCTAATAAGCGTTTTGTAAGTTTTTAAAACCTAACTCTCGTATGGGTAGTGTTTTTATCACTGTCGATTTGAAAAAAAGCTAGTGCTTGTGGCCTTACACGCGTGATGGTAGTAATTGTATAGCGAGACGCGTGTTAGTGTATAAAATGACATGAATGGAATATTAAATATAGGTCAGCTTGCGTATCTCAAGGTTTTTCTTAGAAAGGCAGTACACGTTTTATTGAAGAAAGCGTGTAGTGATGCAGTAGGCTTTTACTATCAACGTGGAACGTTATAATTTGCAGACGAATTAGAAAACAAGGGGGATTTCGAGTACAGTCATTGTGACAGCACTGTTCTTTACCATTCTTCTTTCCTTTTATTGCAGTTATTTGTTAGGCTTTACATTTACTTTTTAATTTATATATGTGGATTAGAATTTTACACGACAAAAAGAATCAGTCAGGGAATATGTGACTGCACCATTTTGGTCATTTTCTTCTTTGTGCTGCAGCCTAGCGTTCTGACCGCCATTGTAACGTTGGTCATGATCTAAAAATAGAACACTAGTAATGCCGATGATGGGGTAGCAGCCAATCAGAGAAGAGAAGCGCGTAGGCTGGCCGCGTCAGTTGAAATTCTTTGTCATTCCTATAGCTAAGTTTGCTGCTGAGAGGGTTGCAAGCAACGAATAATTGCAACCCCTGTCAAACGATCCTTAATTAAATTTTCTTAGTGCATGGGTCTTGGGTGTGAGGTAGCCACGTCGACATAAGTTCGCCTTAACCACCACGAGCCCCTATCTCTCTCTCTCTCTCTCTCTCTCACACACACACACATATATATATATATATATATATATATATATATATATATATATATATATATATATATATATATATATATATATATATATATATATATATATATATATATATATATATATATATATATATATATATATAACCAGGAGAATATTAATATGTGAAAATCGCTAGTGGAAATCCTAGTTATTTGAGGCTGTCAACTTCTTCGTATAGAATGTTGATTTCATGAACCACCACTGCCAAGGGCTGGTGATTGCTTTATTGCTAGTTTCATTCAGAGAACTAAAAGCATAAAGTAGTCCCAGGTTCCATATGGAACAGGGAGGAAATGATGAAGAAATAATGTACATTCTAATTATAATACTTACAGTTTCAAATCAGCGTAAATGTCGATGTTAACATATGCCATTTAAAATTAACGGCAGTTTCAAACTTTTCAAATCAGTGTAAACATAAATGAAAACATATTCAATGTATATTGTGAACACTTTTCAATCAGTGAAAATGTAAATGTAAACATATTCTATCTGTACTATTAACCTTTTCATTTAAATGTAACGTAAAGCTAAAGCTATTCAATTTAAATGTAAAAGAAAGTTTTATCCCGAGGGATTAAATTTAATTCTCATCGAGAGTACATTCTGAGATAAATGGGATGGTAGAATAGAAAAAAAGGGGACACATAAGTATGTGTCGGGAAACGCAATACTCAGGAGAGCGTTTGGTTTCTATTCTTTATCATAGTTATTGGTGGTACCAGCAGTAAGTACTATCTCTGGAAAAAGAAGGGACAAGTGGCCTAAGCTTGAAGACGAGGAACCAATTTTGTAGACTGTCCTTGACATTTCTGGTAAACGAGCTACACCCGACAACCTTGACCAGCGACGAGCGAGAGCAGTGTAAAAAGAACCCACCAGCGGGAGTAGAAACTACTATTGGCAGCTAAGTGCAAAATATACGCTGCCAAAGTGGACTTTTTTTTCATCGTCTCTATTTCAATCAATGATGAGTCTTTTCTTCTAAACTATTCGATTATTTTCAAACTGTTAAAACTTAAATGATGATTAAATTTTGTTATTTGTAATTTTATAAATTTAACTTCGATTTAATCATTTTAAAGTTACTGCATGATTGTCTCAGTCAATTTACTACACACACTCTACCAGAATACTAAGAATTCCAATGAGTAAATCAGAGGTGGGGGGCTTACCGAGCTAAAATTAATCATTGCTTAATTCTTCACAAAAGTTGTCGGCAGATTCTAGAATTAACGTGCTCAGCCAAAGCAGCATTGTTTTCGCTTATCTGAATATCTTGTGATTACTCCCGTGTGTTAGAAGTGTCTTTATCCTTTTATCTACATCTCTGCCAAGAGTAATCTTGTGCGAAGGTAGACACTTTTGAAGGCCCATATTAGATAATCTTGAGTTTTGGCCACTGTTGGACCACTACTGCAAAGCAAGGGAGGCAATACCGTCACACATAAAATAATCACAGCTTCCAGGCTACCGACCATGTGAAAGACACAATTATAATGGATACACAAGTGCAAAGGAAAATGGGTGCTGCAGCGCGCCGAATCACAGATGTCAGAACAATCACACACACACACACACACACACACACACACACACACACACACACACACACACACACACACACACACACATACACGTAAAGCAGAAACGCATAGAGCAGTCATAAAGACAACGTGTCCATAAACAGAAATAGTAGAATGTAATCACAGATGAAATTCCAGGGAACACGGCCTGATTAAGTTTTATTGTGAGACGCTGCTGGTGGGCGCTTATGTAACCAAGTACAGTATTCAGGGCACAATCCAACCAGACAGCCTGATAAGTCGTGTGCAAGGTGCAGCTAAGTCGATCGATCATTGAGAAATAGCCGTTTTTCTTAGTCTTCGATTTCCAACGTCTGGTTTGAATGTTCTGCAAGGAACTTTTTTAACAAGCGGAAGGCTAATTTTCTACGTCATCGATCACGAAGTCCCGTGACTGTTATTGCTACCCTGACACTGTTGATTGCGCGAGCAGTTGAAGACACGCTGTAGCCGTGACTAATGTCGCGTGACATATTCATTACTACTAACAGAATTTTCTGAAACGTGAGGCCATCTTTACTCCCTCTGTCGTGACAATCGCATGACTGCCAATGTTGAGACTCGGTTGTTAGAGCTGCTAAACTGACGGAGAAAAATTAAGATCTGCCGACAACGACTTCTGCCAAAAGTTATTATCATTAATGGTGAATTTGTGATTTAGCAGTAATAGTATAACAAACGCAGACAGTGTCTCGAGATAAAGAGATATCTACTTAAAATTAATAAAACAGTTGGTCACTGTTGCGTGCATATTTTGACGCACATATTACAAAAATCGATATGGCTATTTAATATGGAAAAGATATAGACATTCATTCATTTGTGTATGAAAATGCTGTCTATAGTAAAGCTAGATAACTCATGATTGATTTACACTTTTGATCATAGGAGTAATCGTTCTTGATATTGATCCGGCGCATGGATATGGCACCCATGTCCGTACTTATTTGTTAGGGCCAGAAAATATATTAATTTGCTTATTATGTTTATGGCCTGAATTCATATGTATTACATATTATTAGTACAAGTAGAATCAGTCCTATATTGTATATTTTGGATGGGTAGGCAGGACTATATTCTTGTTATGCCGCTCTAGCGGAAGTAGGAGTTGTCTTGAGAAGTCGTGATGAGTTCCGAGGTACCGTTTACAATGGCGGTTACGCATTTCCAAGGGCTGGTATATTCTTAAGTAAAAATGATTGATGAAGTGGTTTTTCTTCTGTAGGAGATTGTGTCTCTACTAGAGCTTGTGTTAGAGACTCTCCTAATGTACGGTACCATGTGTGATTCGGACTCCAGGTAATTCCAGACCCTATTTTTGATGATCTCATGTCGGTTAGACCTAGCTGGAATTTTGTGCTTCGCAACGCTAGGGTCATGTTTGTATCGACGAAGATGACGGGCTTCCATATAGCAGTTATGTCTACGTGAAGTAACTGGATTACTGTAGAACTGTTTGGAGGAACTTTAAGAAATGATTCATATGCATTTCAAATTAACTTTGGCTTATATATACCCTCCTGTGAGTGAGTGAGCGACAACTCAGGAAGGCGGCCATGTTACATCCCTGTCATCATATTTTTGAATCACTGTCCAAAGAACGGGGCATGTATCTTATTATTCGGACAGTGGCAAGGAGATCTCAATTTTGATAGAAACTCCTTATCGTGGTTTCATAATATGATATAAACTGTGAACATAAAGCAACTTTAGTTACTTACCGATCCGCCTTCACTGACGCGCTTAGTCAGATAGGGGATGCGGCCATTATGTATCATGACATTAGAAGCTATTGATGTACTACCCATTATTTATGAATGTGTCATGACTTGGGATCTACTATGTATGCCTGCAAATTGATGTGTCAACCTGTACCCATGATTTACTCGTTATGTCCCAGTGTGTGCGTCTAAATAAACTGTGTAAACAAAGATTCCAGCAGTATGCATTGGTGCCTTGTAGACACAAGTGAATGAGTGTTTAGATTGGTCAGAACACGAACAGTACACCATTCGCGTTAATCACACTCTACACTTCTTCTCCATATATGCATCATCCTGCGTCGGTTGGATTGACCAAGTTTCGGGCCTGCTTCTCCTGGAGCCTTAGAGGGAAACTACTGTTTACAGCTGCCTTTGCCTTCCCTAACTTAGGACTAGGGTGAGTTACCCATTTACAGTTGGGTAGACTGGAGCATGCCTGATCTCAGTAACACCATACACCACAGTTTACACAGATGGTTTACAGATGACTTTTTACATAGCACTTTACAGTGGTGAGCCAGATTCCTGGGTCCAGCCTACGCAGTTTTGATGTGTTGAGAATCACATTTTACAGTTGCAAGAACATTTGTTTGACCACATCAACACCTGTAGGACAGCTATACAATCAATGTCAGCTTGACCTGTTCTGACAAGTGTAGCAATATCTGGGTCAGCACTTGTTGACATTTGGCACAGTACAGTCAGGGTTCTAAACTAGTGATTGTTTATCCTGCTGAAATAGAAGAGCAATGTTGAACATAATGTGCAAATTTCATCGTTGGATCTTCTTATGTGCTCAATAAAATTGAACAGTTAGAAAGCAAATCTATTACTCAATAAAGTGGTAGTCTAATTTGTTAAAACTGAGCATACAGTACAATACATTACAACTGCAACACATTTCAGTATATAATGTACACATTTATGATTTATATGTATTTATGTTTATATATTATTTGTTTATATGTGTGATTGTTATGTGTTTGCGGGCCTGGATGGGAGGTGACTAGAACAGGAAATACCAAGTGATATTGGTCTTGTTCTGGCGTTCTATAGGGAGCAATTTCTTAATTGAAATTTGCATGCAACATAGTTTGCAAATATTTGGTTAGCTGTGACGACTGTTTCATATTTGTATTTGTAATATTTTTTCTGTTCTTTATTTTTGTTTGATTTGTTTGTATAATTGTAGGTCTCATCTTTCCTTTCATTTCAGTTCTTTACACCCTTATGTTTATACACTGTGGCGTTATTTGTCTTGTTATCTTATTGCAGTTATCATCACAGATTCTGTGATCATTTTTTTCATTTCTCCTATTTAATTTAATTTGATCTCTGCAATTTGATCTCCTGGTCAAACTGATGTCATTCAACATGACATTATTCTTACTGACCATAGTCCTATAAGAGTCAGACCGTATCCTATCCCGATACATTTTCAAGCACAGGTAGAGAAAGAGTTGGATGAGATGATAGAGTTAAAAATTATTGAACCATCCACATCAGCATATTCTTCGCCGATGGTTATTGTACGAAAAAAAGACAATAACATACGTCTTTGCGTGGATTATCGCAAATTGAACCAAGTGACGAAATTTGTTGCTGAACCTATGCCTTTACTAGAAGAGCTACTTACGAGACTATCGAATTCTCATTTCTTTACTAAACTCGATTTGTCTAAGGGATATTGGCAAGTTCCATTATCCGAACACGCCAAACCGTTTACTGCTTTTTCGACGCCTAGGGGTCTATTCCAATGGAATTTCATGCCTTTCGGTCTTATGAACGCCCCTGCAACATTCGTACGCATGATGCGTCGAATCCTATCTCATCGCTCAGATGTCATTGCGTATCTTGATGACATCTGTCTTTTCAGTGATACTTGGAACGATCACTATAATGGGATAAATGAACTATTGTCTATCTTACGCGAGCATAACCTGACAGCGAAACCATCGAAAGCATGTATTGGTTTTAGCGAAATATCTTTCTTAGGACACCGTGTTGGTCATGGGTTCCTAAAAACAGAAGACCATAATACAAGTAAGATACTTAACATTTCTATTCCTAAGACTAAAAAGCAAGTGCGAAGTCTCTTAGGTCTAATACAATTTTATGGACGATTCATTCCGAATCTGTCCTCCATTATGTCACCTCTTTCTTCCTTGCTAAAGAAAGGGTCTCCTAATGTAGTCCATTGGACTCAAGAATGTCAATCCTCTTTGGATAAGGTTAAAACTATGTTTTCTACTTTACCTATCCTAGTATTGCCTTCTAAGGATAAGACATTTATTCTTCGTAGTGACGCTTCATCCACCGGGATTGGAGCAGCACTAATGCAAGAGTACTCTGGAACTCTGCATCGTGTGATGTATATTTCTCGTAAATTAAATGCCGCAGAGAAGAATTACTCGGTCCTAGACCGTGAATTATTGGCTATGGTTTGGTCAATCCTTAAACTGCAAAGATTTCTTCTTGGCGCGCATTTCATCGTGGAAACTGACCAGAAAGCTCTTACGGCTATTCAGAGTAAAAATCTGAAGAGCGCGAGATCAACGCGTTACGCAATTGCTCTGCAGCCATTTCATTTTTCGGTGCGAGCTATCCGTGGGTCAGAAAATGTGATGGCAGATATTTTGTCTAGATGCCCCCATGATTCATAACTGTTATACAACTTTGATACAGTTGTTCCTATGTTGAAATGTGTACACATATGTAATATCATATATTGATTGTAACACTACTTAGCGGTTCATTGATATTTATTCACCGCTGATCTTTCAATGTTTTTTTCGTCTTTGATGATCATGATGTTGAGATATCTTAGATGAAATTTATGTATAAACTAATATAGAAATTGTGTCATTGCTAATATTGTAGTATGCGTTGGTGACACCTCTCTGGAAATATTTATACTTAGAGAAGTACTTTCTCTAAGGTCAGAAAACTTATGCTTATCATCTGCGCATTGTTATTGGTGCGTTGTGAGCCTATTGTATGTTGCTCCTAGATTTATTTCAAAAAAAAATGTACCATTTTTTTTTCCCGAAGGGTGTGGTAATCTGTTGCGTGCATATTTTGACGCACATATTACAAAAATCGATATGGCTATTTAATATGGAAAAGATATAGACATTCATTCATTTGTGTATGAAAATGCTGTCTATAGTAAAGCTAGATAACTCATGATTGATTTACACTTTTGATCATAGGAGTAATCGTTCTTGATATTGATCCGGCGCATGGATATGGCACCCATGTCCGTACTTATTTGTTAGGGCCAGAAAATATATTAATTTGCTTATTATGTTTATGGCCTGAATTCATATGTATTACATATTATTAGTACAAGTAGAATCAGTCCTATATTGTATATTTTGGATGGGTAGGCAGGACTATATTCTTGTTATGCCGCTCTAGCGGAAGTAGGAGTTGTCTTGAGAAGTCGTGATGAGTTCCGAGGTACCGTTTACAATGGCGGTTACGCATTTCCAAGGGCTGGTATATTCTTAAGTAAAAATGATTGATGAAGTGGTTTTTCTTCTGTAGGAGATTGTGTCTCTACTAGAGCTTGTGTTAGAGACTCTCCTAATGTACGGTACCATGTATGATTCGGACTCCAGGTAATTCCAGACCCTATTTTTGATGATCTCATGTCGGTTAGACCTAGCTGGAATTTTGTGCTTCGCAACGCTAGGGTCATGTTTGTATCGACGAAGATGACGGGCTTCCATATAGCAGTTATGTCTACGTGAAGTAACTGGATTACTGTAGAACTGTTTGGAGGAACTTTAAGAAATGATTCATATGCATTTCAAATTAACTTTGGCTTATATATACCCTCCTGTGAGTGAGTGAGCGACAACTCAGGAAGGCGGCCATGTTACATTCCTGTCATCATATTTTTGAATCACTATCCAAAGAACGGGGCATGTATCTTATTATTCGGACAGTGGCAAGGAGATCTCAATTTTGATAGAAACCCCTTATCGTGGTTTCATAATATGATATAAACTGTGAACATAAAGCAACTTTAGTTACTTACCGATCCGCCTTCACTGACGCGCTTAGTCAGATAGGGGATGCGGCCATTATGTATCATGACATTAGAAGCTATTGATGTACTACCCATTATTTATGAATGTGTCATGACTTGGGATCTACTATGTATGCCTGCAAATTGATGTGTCAACCTGTACCCATGATTTACTCGTTATGTCCCAGTGTGTGCGTCTAAATAAACTGTGTAAACAAAGATTCCAGCAGTCTGCATTGGTGCCTTGTAGACACAAGTGAATGAGTGTTTAGATTGGTCAGAACACGAACAGTACACCATTCGCGTTAATCACACTCTACACTTCTACTCCATATATGCATCATCCTGCGTCGGTTGAATTGACCAAGTTTCGGGCCTGCTTCCCCTGGAGCCTTAGAGGGAAACTACTGTTTACAGCTGCCTTTGCCTTCCCTAACTTAGGACTAGGGTGAGTTACCCATTTACAGTTGGGTAGACTGGAGCATGCCTGATCTCAGTAACACCATACACCACAGTTTACACAGATGGTTTACAGATGACTTTTTACATAGCACTTTACAGTCACTTGGATGTTTGTAATGTTTGACTTCACATATGGTACATCAGGGTTCGGCTTAAGGTAGTTCCCATATCTGGTAGATCACAGCGGATGATTAAGTGTATCTCTAGGTGACAGCACGGGCAAGAAGAAAGAATTGTGAGGCTTGAAAATTTTAGAAATAGCCTCCTCCTGCCGACATTTTAAAAGCGCGGTATCCCAGGTAATTTCTCCGCGTTCACAGCAAAAACTCGAGAGCTAGCTTACAATAATTCACTTTAATCGTAAATCACATGAGATAGAAACGCGGCGTGAAGTGAAAATTCGGTAAAATATCATGTATTGGAATCGCCCACTACGCTGTTGTGGAATTGCAGGAATCGATCTGTCCGACAGAAATGAAAGTTGCATATAGACTGCATTTATTATATTTTCTACATACTCTGAAACTAGACATTATTTTATCAAGGTAGAGCTTCAGAGCGCTCACCGTTTCTGCAATTGAGCCTTTTGTCAACTGGGTTGACTGCCTAGTCGTAAATGGTACACGTATGGTCTCTTAAGGCGTAAATCTTTGAAATTTGTTTCTGCAGTTAAATATCGCTTCTCCTGTTTTTCACCTAGTCTCTCCTTCAAATATACGCATAGCTATAATGCGTAAGCAGTGTGGCGAAGCAGGATGTACGTATGTGTTTAGGCAAATACAGAAGATGCTGTAAATAAATGTGTTATGCTGGAATCCCCTATCTAGGGTCTTGGCAAAACATTTGCAAGTTAAGTAATTCAAAAGACTCATAACTCGAGTCAAACTCATGCCATCAATTTCTTGACGAACGAAGTTGCCAATCAAAAATTAAAATGACTAATTGCCTCACGTTGCGAGACGTGATCTCATTACGGCTGCGAGACTTGGACACTCACTAAAACAGTTGCAAAAAAGGTTACATCATTCGAAATTAAATGCTACAGAAGGATGTTGAGAATACCCTGGACAGAAAAATAGACCAACAGAGAAGTACTGCACTCACTAAACGTAGAGGAAAATTGGCTCCTAAATACCATCGCAATAAAAAAGCTGAAAATTTTTCGTTCATGTAAAAAGACATAATAGTATGGACAAATTAGTGATGGAAGGCATGGTCCCTGGAAAAGGGGGAAGGGGTCGACCTAGACGACGGTAGACCCAGGATATCACAGAGAGTCTGAACTTGTCTTTGGTTGATTCAGGTCGGCTTGCCAAGAATCGTGATGCGTTCAGAGCAGCTGTAATGGAGACGACGTTCTGGAGAGAATACGTCACATGATGATGATGAATTGCCTCACGTAAATCCAGTACTTCATGCATACATAGTTTCGAATATTCCTTCCATATATTATACCAGCAGACTCTCTGAGAATGTCCAGTAATTATTCAAGCAGTCTCAAGCCGACTACAATATTTAGTGGCTGTGTATTAATATTAATGTTCAGTGGGGTACTGAAATATGAGACAGGGTTGTATTTCAGAGCTGGCATTTGCCGATGATGTTGCCCTGATTTCTAAATCAGAGACACATCGTCAATCCAACATGCAATTCTGGATGGAAGAGCTGGAGAAGAAAGGGATGGTCATCAGCAGCTCCAAAACAAAAACCATGGTGATATCACGAGAGGAAAGAAGGCATCAGATTAAGCTTGGAGAACAAATCCTGGAGTAGGTCAGCCACTTTAAAATACCTCGGAGCTGTCATTTACTGAAAGAAGATTTGGCTACCCGAAAAGTAGCTGGGAGACTTGTTCAAGCCATAAATCTAGAATTCCTCAGCAAAAGAGAAGTTGGGAAGAAAACGAAAATGGCTGTATACCGCCCCACCTATGTCCCAGTCTTGACGTATGGAGGCGAGTCACGGGCAGTGACTACAACCTGCAAAAGTCAGATACAAACCTCAGAAAAGAGGTATCTGAGACAGGTGGTTGAAGTAACAAGAAGAAACATGGTCCGCAACCAGACGATACGTCAAGGCCTAAAATCCCAACCTCTGCAGACCCAAGTAGAACAGTCCCAACTAATGTGGTTTGGCCATGTCTGCAGAATGAGAGAAGATCGTCTGCCACGGTAAGTGTGACGGTATTGCCTACCCCTGCTTTGCAGTAGTGGTCCAACAGTGGCTAAAACTGAAGAGTATCTAATATGGGCTTCAAATGTGTCTACCTTCGCACAAGATTACTCTTGGCAGAGATGTAAATAAAAGAAACAAAATGCTTCTATCTCCAGGGAGTCTTCACAAGATGTTCGGATACGCGAAAACAATGCTGCTTTTGCTGCGCACGTTAATTCAAGAATCTGCAGACAACTTTTGTGAAGGAATTAAACACTTATTAATTTCAGCTCGTTCAAGCTCCCACCTCTGATTTACTCAGTGGAATTCTTATTATTCTGGTATAGCTCTGTTTAGAGTGTGTGTAGTAAATTGACTGGGACAAACATGCAGTACATGTAAAAGGATTAAATCGAAGTTAAATTTGTAACATTACAAATAACAAAATTTAATACTCACTTTAGGTTATAACAAGTTTAAAGAATTGAATAATATTTTAGGAAAAGGTTTTCATCACTGTTGTGATGGCGTTTAACTGAATAAAGGAGGTCACTTTTGGCAGCAGATATTTTTGCCCTTAGCTGCCAATGGTAGTTTCTTCTACCGCTTGGTTGGTTCTTGGTAGACTGTCTCGCGGTTTACGCTCGTCGCCGGGTAATGTTAAAGGTGCCGCACGTTCCCAGAACGTCAAAGATAACGGCAAAGTTGGTCCTTCGTCTTAAAGTGCAGGCCACTGTTCCTTTATTGTTCCAGATATAGTACCCGTCAGCTGGTACCATCACCAATAATTATGGTAAAGAATAGAAACGAAACGCTCTTCTGACTATTGCGTTTTCCAACCCATGGTTATGGGTCCCTTTCTTCCTATTCCACCATCCCATTTAACTCAGAATTTAGCCTCGATGAGAATTAAATTTATTCCCTCGGGATAAAACTTTCCTTACATTTAAAATGAATAGCTTTCATAGTTACTTTATATTTAAATGAAAATTTTAATAGTACAGATAGAATATGTTTACATTTATATTCCCACTGTTTGAAAGGTGTTCGCAATATAAATTGAATATATTTTCATTTTTATTTACATTTATTTGAAAAGTTTGAAATTGCATTAATTTTAAAATGAATATTTTCACATAGACATTTACACTGGTGTGAAACTGTAAGTATTTTACTTAGAATGTACATCATTTCTTTCATCTTTTCCTCCCTTCTCCATATGGAACCTGGGACTCCTTATGCGTTTAGTTCTCTTTTCAGAGACTGGCAATAAAGCAGTCACCAGTCCGTGCAGTGGTGGTTCATGAAATCATCATTCTATACGCTGAGGTTGCCTGCATAAAATGACTTGGACATCCCCAAGCGATTTTCACATATTAAAATTCACATGGCAAGACACATATATATGTTAGTTCACATGTTAGTAATAAAATATAGAATGTAAAATGACATCTTACGCCAATCCTGGCTCACAGACTTTTTGCTCAGATGAATAAAAGAAACTTGAATCGGCCTCTTACACGCGTCTGTGGTGTCGTTGTTTTAACAATAGATTCCCTCTCTTAATCCGTGTGTGGTACTTCAGTTCCCTCAGTCCCGGTTTCTTTGTTTAAAATGATAGAGATTTCCTCGGCTGTTGTTTGTAAGTCCTTATAAATACTCAAATAAAGGGTGTCCGGTATGTTAAGAAGGAATTCTGAATTCTAGGCTTCACTCTGGCAAAGTCTGTAGTCTTGGCAAGCGATTTCTCACAGTAGTTTTGACTGAAGCCTCAGGTTATATTTACTGCCTTCCCGCGCATCTGTTTGTTATGGAGTCTAACCAAAAGTTCCAATCATTTTTAAACATGCGGGTTAGGGTGTGGTACTTTCAAAATATTCCACGTGAAATACGGTGCGTAAAGCAAAAGGTCACGTATTACCATTTATGGCAATAGGACATACGATGCCTTGCGTACAGACTCGCGAACATGTCGTTAACCTCATATGACAACGTATGTCAGATGTAACACTTATTACTTTATCAGGAAGAAATATCTTATCTTTGTCTGTAAATCAGTTGTCTCTCCGTACTCTGGCCTTTATCAGCGCTTAGCAAATACACTGGCGATTTTCGTGGGGCTAATCCTTCGTGGCCAAGATTTGGTACAAAGGAATTTTACCATCCTGCCTGTCGTTAATATTATTTCTGCCGTTCCTTGCAAAGCTTAGCGAAGGGACAGGAAACAGGTGTGTCCGACTGATAAGTGCGTGTCTGTAATCTGCCCACAGAAGGGTAATTTATTGCCCGGCATGCCTTATGTAAACCCAACGCTCGGTCGCTGACCTGCCCATCTAGGTTCATGACGAATTATCACTGAGAGGAGTGTAAGATGATTTGAAAGTACAAAATATCTGATTGATAGTAGAGAAATAAAGGGTGACCACAGAAATTTAGTACACACAACATAATGTAACTAAATATTGCCGGAGAGGAAAAGAGATCGACCCAATAATTATGTGACAGTTATTAGACAGATAAGGAGGGACATAGTCGTTAACTCCGGTGGACCTGACGCGTTATGATTATGAGGACGATGATAAGCAAAATTTAAAAAATTAAAAAAGAAATTTCCAACAAGGAGTCTACATAATACGTACTTGTTCAGAATATCGGTTCTGTATTCTTGATCGACCACTTGGCGTGGGAAGAGATTGTAGACACAACTTAATCGAGATATTTGAGACTACATGAAGTGAAGATAAATGACAGCTAGACGGCGCGGCACTTCATTATGATAGGTCTTGCATTCAGGAGTCTCCGATTGGCTGAGCAGTTAGCGCGCTTTTCTCTCGCTCCACTGTTACAGGGGTTCAAGATCTAAACCTGTTAGCGTCACGTTAGAGTCTGCATTGATTTTAATTGGTTCCTGTATCTGCTCATGAGTTAGAGAAGGCAAAGGCAGCGAGAAAGGGAACTGGTCACCCCACCGCATAAAAAGCTGGGCGTAGTTTGGTGAAGTCTTTCTTTAACACTTCACTTCCCTACAGCAGTTTTAGCTTGGGGAACCACCTTCATCCCTTGAGTGCAATCAGAATATGAACATGAAACTTTCGTTTCTCAATAGTTCAATCAGAATATGAACCTGAAACTTTCGTTTCTCAATAGTTCAATCAGAATATGAACCTGAAACTTTCGTTTCTCAATAGTTCAATCAGAATATGAACATGAAACTGTCGTTTCTCAATAGTTCAATCAGAATATGAACATGAAACTTTCGTTTCTCAATAGTTCAATCAGAATGTGAACATGAAACTGTCGTTTCTCAATAGTTCAATCAGAATATGAACATGAAACTTTCGTTTCTCAATAGTTCAATCAGAATATGAACATGAAACTTTCGTTTCTCAATAGTTCAATCAGAATATGAACATGAAACTGTCGTTTCTGAATAGTTCAATCAGAATATGAACATGAAACTTTCGTTTCTCAATAGTTCAATCAGAATATGAACGTGAAACTTTTGTTTCTCAATAGTTCAATCAGAATATGAACATGAAACTGTCGTTTCTCAATAGTTCAATCAGAATATGAACATGAAACTTTCGTTTCTCAATAGTTCAATCAGAATATGAACATGAAACTTTCGTTTCTCAATAGTTCAATCAGAATATGAACATGAAACTTTCGTTTCTCAATAGTTCAATCAGAATATGAACATGAAACTTTCGTTTCTCAATAGTTCAATCAGAATATGAACATGAAACTTTCGTTTCTCAATAGTTCAATCAGAATATGAACCTGAAACTTTCGTTTCTCAATAGTTCAATCAGGATATAAACCTGAAACTTTCGTTTCTCAATAGTTCAATCAGAATATGAACCTGAAACTTTCGTTTCTCAATAGTTCAATCAGAATATGAACCTGAAACTTTCGTTTCTCAATAGTTCAATCAGAATATGAACATGAAACTGTCGTTTCTCAATAGTTCAATCAGAATATGAACATGAAACTTTCGTTTCTCAGTAGTTCAATCAGAATATGAACATGAAACTGTCGTTTCTCAATAGTTCAATCAGAATATGAACATGAAACTTTCGTTTCTCAATAGTTCAATCAGAATATGAACATGAAACTGTCGTTTCTCAATAGTTCAATCAGAATATGAACATGAAACTTTCGTTTCTCAATAGTTCAATCAGAATATGAACATGAAACTGTCGTTTCTGAATAGTTCAATCAGAATATGAACATGAAACTTTCGTTTCTCAATAGTTCAATCAGAATATGAACGTGAAACTTTCGTTTCTCAATAGTTCAATCAGAATATGAACATGAAACTGTCGTTTCTCAATAGTTCAATCAGAATATGAACATGAAACTTTCGTTTCTCAATAGTTCAATCAGAATATGAACATGAAACTTTCGTTTCTCAATAGTTCAATCAGAATATGAACATGAAACTTTCGTTTCTCAATAGTTCAATCAGAATATGAACATGAAACTTTCGTTTCTCAATAGTTCAATCAGAATATGAACATGAAACTTTCGTTTCTCAATAGTTCAATCAGAATATGAACATGAAACTTTCGTTTCTCAATAGTTCAATCAGAATATGAACATGAAACTTTCGTTTCTCAATAGTTCAATCAGAATATGAACATGAAACTTTCGTTTCTCAATAGTTCAATCAGAATATGAACATGAAACTTTCGTTTCATTACACATTATCCACCGCGACATTTTCAATCACTCCAAATGAATTTCCTGACAAGAGTTAACGCTGCTACATTATGGACTGATACACGCACACAATACAGGCAATGCTAACAGGCAAACGCACACAGTACAGGCAACGCTAACAGACACACGCACACAGAACAGACAACAATTACAGAGACACGCAAACATCATAGACACCGCTAACAGACACACGCACACAGCACTGACAATGCTAATATACACACGCACAAATCACAAACAACACTAACAGAGACACAGATACAGCACAGACAACACTAACAGACATACACACATAGCACAGACAACACTAACAGGCACACGCACACATCACAGACAACATTAACAGACACATGCGCACAGCAGCGACAATGCTAACATACACACGCACAAAACACAGACAACCCTGAGACACACGCACACCACATATAACACTAACAGACACACGCAGACATCACATATAACAATAACAGACAACGCACACAGCACAGACAACACTAACAGACACACGGATACATCACTGACAACCTAACAGACACACGTACACATACAGACAACACGAACAGACACACGCACACATCGCAGACAACGCTAACAGACACACGTACACATACAGACACCACTTACAGACACTTTTACATTCTTTAACACCTTGCAAAGCATTTTTCTTGCAGGAAGACGCCGATCGATGTATTCTCCATTATGGCTCATCATTCAATGCCCACCCTTGACAAAAGCAGAAAACCTCATCATCCAGGTTTAAACGAGATGTTAACCGTTGATGCGTCTGGAAATCTCAACGTATATATGTCCAGTGTTACATCTTTGTATATACGCTAAGAGAGTCTAGAATATTCGATACAAAGCTGAAGAAGAGAATGTCCCGTCTAGTTCCCGGCGGTATCTGTAGAGACAAAGAAAGAATGTGACTACTGCACCCTGAGACTTGTCGTCATGGCGACTAATAGGAGTTTGTGTATGCGGCTAGCAACCTTGTCATTTAAACAAATTCCCACAGAAACCGTCGCTGAAAGAACATGTGACTACTTGGGCTTCCTGCAATGGGACCAGCTGCAAATGTGGTTCTATGCTCCTAAGGAGTGCAGAGGAAAAGGATAATTATGAAAAGAAAACATTTGCGCAATCACCTGATGGAAAGAGTCAGAATAACAGAGAGAAGAAAAGTTCAGATGCAATACAATAAGTTTAAATATGAACAAGAATGTGAAGAAAGACAAAGAAGAGTGTGAGGATTAAGTAGAAGATAAAGAGAAAAATAAAGAAAGGAAGAGGGTAAGATCAACAGAAAAAAAGTAAGAAGAAAAAAAAACGAAGGAATAAAGTAAACCAGGAAGAGGGAAGAACAGCGACAGAAAAAAAGTAACGAGAGAAAACGAAGAAAGATTAGACAAAACAGAGCCGAATAAAGTAAGCCAATAAGAGGGGAGAACAGCGACAGAAAAAAGTAAGGAGAGAAAACGAAGGAAGATTAGACATGAAAGAGCCGAAAAAGTAAACTCGTATGAATGAATAAGTGTTATGAAGCTCGAGAGCATAAATTCAATCGTAAGCCACATTAACCATTGAACATTCGAAGCAAAACATAAGCGAATAAATTCGAGGAATTTATCAACAAACTTTATGAGCTGCCATGGACAACTTTCTTTTTGAGAGTAATGTACCAACTGATAAACAAGTTAAGCCCTTAAGTTGATGTTGTAATTATTTTCCCACACATAAGTTTATTAAATTACGTTAAATATTCTTGAAGTATGTTTTTATTTCAAATAATTTGTTTTGGATACACTGAGAAATAAATAAAATCATTTACACCAGTGTTGAGCAACCAATGATGTTGACAAACAGAAAAACTTACTTTGAAAGAAGATGTTTTGTAAAATCGGTTAATAAAATATGGAATGAACTATTGAGAAACGAAAGTTTCATGTTCATATTCTGATTGATCTATTGAGAAACGAAAGTTTCATGTTCATATTCTGATTGAACTATTGAGAAACGAAAGTTTCGTGTTCATATTCTGATTGAACTATTGAGAAACGAAAGTGTCATGTTCATATTCTGATTGAACTATTGAGAAACGAAAGTTTCATGTTCATATTGTGATTGAACTATTGAGAAACGAAAGTTCCATGTTCATATTCTGATTGAACTATTGAGAAACGAAAGTTTCATGTTCATATTCTGATTGCACTATCGAGAAACGAAAGTTTCATGTTCATATTCTAATTGAACTATTGAGAAACGAAAGTTTCATGTTAATATTCTGATTGAACTATTGAGAAACGAAAGTTTCATGTTCATATTCTGATTGAACTATTGAGAAACGAAAGTTTCATGTTCATATTCTGATTGAACTATTGAGAAACGAAAGTTTCATGTTCATATTCTGATTGAACTATTGAGAAACGACAGTTTCATGTTCATATTCTGATTGAACTATTGAGAAACGAAAGTTTCATGTTCATATTCTGATTGAACTATTGAGAAACGAAAGTTTCATGTTCATATTCTGATTGAACTATTGAGAAACGAAAGTTTCATGTTCATATTCTGATTGAACTATTGAGAAACGAAAGTTTCAGGTTCATATTCTGATTGAACTATTGAGAAACGAAAGTGTCATGTTCATATTATGATTGAACTACAAGGGATGAAGGTGGTTCCCCAAGCTAAAACTGCTGGAGGGAAGTGAAGTGTTAAAGAAAGACTTCACCAAACTACGTCCAGCTTTTTATGCGGTGATGTGACCAGTTCCCTTTCTCGCTGCCTTTGCCTTCTCTAACTCATGAGCAGATTCAGGAACCCATTAAAATCAATGCAGACTCTAACTTGACGCTAACAGGTTTAGATCTTGAAACCCTGTAACAGTGGAGCGAGAGAAAAGCGCGCTAACTGCTCAGCCAATCGGAGACTCCTGAATGCAAGACCTATCATAATGAAGTGCTGCGCCGACTAGCTGTCATTTATCTTCACTTCATGTAGTCTCAAATATCTCGATTAAGTTGTGTCTACAATCTCTTCCCACGCCAAGTGGTCGATTTATAGAGGTGCTTCTCGCTGTCTGCTTCTTCTTCCTTGAGCTGAATTTACAGTTTTAAAATCCTCATTTTTAGAGGAGATTCTGCCACCACCGCCAAAACTGTCATGCTATGGACTCCAGGAGGAAAGTGAAAAAGAGGCCTGTCAAAAGCAACCTGGCGGAGAACAGTGGAGGCAGAGATGCAAAGCGTGAACCAGAGCTGGTGCACCACACGAAGCATCACAGCCGACGAAGCATGGTGGAAACAGTTTTGTTGATACCGTACAAGATGGTCACTGATTGCTTTGTCAGTCTGTGGTAAAGTGGGATGTTATAAATATTTATAGGGGACTTAGTGTACCGACTGAGATCAGCTGTGAAGGTATCTGTATCTAATAAGTGTGGTGTATTACAGATGACCTTACTTTGCTACCACATTTATACCTCAGTCAGACTTATTCTGGAATATTGTGATGACTACGTTGAATGTCTAGGGTTATGATAATGATGAATTGTATGTTCACAACAACCAACAGACAGATAAACAATTTAATTTAATCCACAACACTTTACAACACTGTGACACTCACATACATATAACACTCTATAAGGCTATCTTAATAAGTCAAGGGTAACTTTTAAAAATATGTATTAATTCCTGTCAATAATAGATATCCTGATTCAACTACAAAGTGAACCAGGAATCACAATCAAATGTAATCACAAGTTGTATGTACACAATTTATAGATAGGATCTTTGTTTTGACATATATTATTATTGCAATATGTGTGTAAGTTGTGCTGTAGTACTATGAGGTAATACTGGCTATCAAGCTATGTTGTTGTTTGTCATCATGACTTCAAGTGTTTGTTTCTGGTGGAAATAATATTGGAAAGGTTCACAGTTTCTTTTTATTTGAAACAATTAAATGTCCCTCTTGATTTAAGGTAAATTCACTTTTAGAGGGGGGGGGGGGGGGGGGGGGGGTCACAAGATTGAGCTGCTCTGGCCAACGTAATCTTAACTTCTGTGTGGGCGGCAGGAAACAGTCTCCTATGCTCGCTTGCTTCACAGTTTTCTTGAGAAACAACACTGGTCGCTATCTTGACCAAGGAGTATGCTATCAGCCTCTGGATTCAGCAAAACTCAGACCAGGTGCTCCTTTAATAGTTTAGTACCACGGTCCCTGAAACAAGAAGGTTGTACCTCCCTTCAGAACTAATTTATAATCTATTTCCACACTGAAGCACAATACATAACAAACACCGAGTTCAGCGCTGTAGTCCAACTGCTAGCTTCTCATGAAACAATATACACCAGTATTCCTCTCCCTAATGGTTACAACGCTTCTGCAATTCCAGCATTATTTCCTTCTATTCAATAAGATAGGTGTCATAGTACTATTTGGCCATCCCATGCAGATATATTCCTCTCCGACAAGTTTTATTCATGGTGGAGCCATATCGAGGTTTTGCCTTTGTTTATTGTTACTGAACCACACACATATAGACATAAATTATCAATTCACATTCAATTTTCATCAACAAGATATCAAATAGGTCTAGCTTACCACAATTCATGGAAATATTAAACAAATACGTTGACTGGCGATGAGTTATGGCACAATTCCGATCTGCCTCTGTCCCAGGCTTTTATTAAGAAAAATATGAGCTGGATCTCAACGCACTTGCATTTACAAATTGGAATGTCAAAAAGTGGCACTGAACTGACACTCCTAATTGACTATATCAAATGGTCTAGCCAATGGGACCATGTTTACAAAAGCTTTTGAAAAAATGTACCCTTCCTATCGTTTCTAGTAACAACCAAAATTAGTATTTACAATCGACTAATCATGTTTCGCCTTACATATTATTTTAGCCAATCAAATCGGATTTAACGTGGTGGCCTCATTTTTTCTAAAGCAGTGTCCAAACACGCCATTATGAGCAAAAATGATCCCATGTTGTCTGACAACCTCACTATAGTATTTTGGCTATAATTTGTTAATTATTAAACTAATTTCTTAACACCTAACATATTCTTTGTCAGCAAGTCCTAAGGCACCCAAATATATAAGTTTTAAGGGAGCTAAGTGGCTGCGTTCAAAATATGTATTTTCTAGGATAGTCGTGTATTTGTTTTTTTATTTTTTATGTTTAGAACCGCCACCTGTCCTGCCTTTTCGACTGTTCTGTCAGTATAAAGTCAGGATTTCAAACCGAAAACAGTATTGTGTCATGTTTCCTAATAAGCATTAAACATGTTTCCAAAACCTGACCCTCGTATTGGTAGTGTTTTTTTGTCACTGTTTATTTGAAAAAAATTAGTGCTTCATGCCTTTCGCGTTCACTTTTTCATCGCGAGACGAACGTGGTGGTATTGAATGCGTTCCTCCTTCTCTCTCTCTCTCTCTCTCTCTCCCTCTCTTCTAAGCTCGTCTGTCTTTTCTTTTACGTAGTGCATAAATGACATTAATTGTAATATTAATCTAGGTCATTACGCAGTGTGTTTATCTCAAGGTTTTCTAAGAAACACAGTACCAGTTTTATTTTTTTTTTTAAACGCGTGTAGTTTATACAGTAGGCTTTACTATCAAACGTGAAAGCGTTACAATTATGCAGACGAAGTAGAAAAAGGGGTTTTTCTTGTTTAACTAGCATGACGTTCCATAATACAGGCATACGCTATAGTGACGGCACTGTTCTTTACCAGTCTTCTTTCCTTTTATTGAATTAATTCGTTAGGCTTTACATTTACTTTTTAATTTATATATGTGGATTTAGAATGTCTCACGACAAATTCTCCCCACTTAAAACAGACGTTATATGTCAGTCTTATAATTCTATATACACATAGAGAAATTTAATATTATTCCTGGGGATGTCTTTGATTTTCATCGCACGGATGGCGGCTTAGAAAATCTGCATCAGCGTTTCTCTGATTTTATTTTGATCATGGATTAATGCAGGTGGGTCAATTCAAAGTAAGCACTACTGACGAAGGTTGCCTCAGACCTCTGCAATCCAAGAATCCATTTCAGTTATATTACTGAACAGCGGCAAGTGTTACTGCTTGTCTTATTGCTGATTAGCAATCAGTATTCACCATTTCTCTTCTCTGAGTCTGCTCAACGACATGTCCCGAGAATATTAGATGTTCCTCAATTTGTACGTTATGAGGAGTTGATCTATATGGTGATATCTGAGTTGTGTAGGGGATCCAATAATTTCCTGATCAGCCTTAATAAACACTCGGACTATCCTCAATTCAAAAAGGCAACCATGGAGACACTCTGCTCCTCCGAAATGTTCACAGCCAACAATTGGTATGATCTCAGGCGTGATTGAATGTGGAAACACCCTTCTAATAACATATTTATAATGTTCTATAATGTGCCACTCAAATGAAGGCCATATTCACCAACTATAGTTCCGCCTACCGACAATCTGGTGAATTAAGATAATATGTGGGGAAATGAGTTTCTGCATCAGAAATCAATTCGCCCTTAGCATTGCTATAAGATGTGTGGGTTATCTCCATCCAGGGTCCGAACACTACTTCCCCTTGGACGGTGTAGGGTCGGATGACTACCAATGTCACCAGTGCCCTTTTAAGGCTAAGTTAATAGCCATATTGTGAAGCGCTGTGAGCATTTTCCGAATTGCTCACTCGTCCACTGCCCACTGTTCTTCTGTTAACAATTTGTTTCGATTTTAACTTAGGCGGATCATCTTCAATGTCAATGTCAGCCAGCTCCCTAATTGCGGCTTCAAACTGTGCCTGGGTTGACTGGTCTGAGTTTCTATTTTCTCTGGATGCCCTTCTCAGAGTTGCGAGTCTAATTATTTTTGGTGAACACTGTTGGGGGGAAGGTGGATACCTATCCTCTATGTCAACCTTATTATTTTTATTTTCCTTGTTATTGTTAGGCCCATATGTTTCAGAATGCTTGGCTGGCATCTGATTATGATTTCCCCAACTTGGGGACTGTACCTTGCTACATTTTTTACAGGCCCCCACAAATTGTGCAATATCAGCAGCTACTTGGGGCCAGTAGAATTTTTCCGATGTCCTTTGACGGGTGGTCCCATTTCTCTGGTGTCCACCGTCTGGTACAACATGAGCTTGTGCCATCACTTTTTCCCTGTAGGGGTTGGTAATACCAATTGTCCCTGTTCTTTGGATCCTACTCTAGCTTTCCTGAAGAGCAGTCCTGCCTTCAAATAAAATTGTCCTTTCTTAGGGTGTGCATGGCTTGTTGGCAATTTACCAAAGCAAGGTTTTAATGTTTTATCTTTTGCCTGGGCCTTTCTCATCTGCTTATGAGAATAAACTAGTGGTGGTTCCTCCTCCGTTCTACTAGGGGTCGACCTGACGTGAAGCGTGGCCATTACCACAGGTTTTACAGGGCTTCCTAGAAAAACATATTTGCTTCCTAACACCAGCGGGTAATTAGGATCGTCACACACGGCTGCTCTAATCACTCCTTCCACGTACCTTGTCTCTACATTGATCTCGGCTACAGGAAGTGTCATGGTGGATATTCCCTTTACGGCCCCTTGTATCTCCACTTTCTCTGTGGTATACTGTTCAGGGTGCACTAGGGTTGCACTCACAACTGAGTCATATTCTAAACCTGAATCGTAAAGGCACCTAACCTTGGCACCATTACACGTCACTTCTTCACAGATGGTGGATGTTGAAGATTTATATGATTCCCTGTCAGTTTCTTCTTCCCCTTGTCCACTGTTATCATGCATGCCGCGTGACATGGAGGAACTTTCCTACCACATTCACTAGTATTACGATTATGCATCCTGGATATTTGACAATATTTTCCTTCCTGTCTGAAGGGTTTCCTGTTATCATATTTCCTTTCATTGAATTGTGGGGTTTTATTTTTATAGTCATTTCGTGGCCTATCAAACTGATGCTTACCTTTGTTTTGATCTCTATGATCAAATTCATTAAAGTTTTGTGGTGCCTGATAATTGTCTACCTGTTTCTTTTTATTACTTGTTACCTCTGCTTGAGCTGCCTGATACCTTTCAGCGACATTTAGTAACTCACCCAGCCTCTCTGCACCTTGTTCCATGAGAAACTTTCTCAGGTCTGGAGCCATGGACTCTCTTAGTTGTTCTATAAGGATCATTTCCTTAAGATCTTGGGTTTTCCCCAGAGAAGTCCATTTCTCCAAGTATGTCTCTAACCGTGCAGAGAACTGGTGATATGTTTCACCTGACAGTAGTTTAGCATTCCTAAATTTTTTTCTATAAAATTCACCATTCTTTTCATATCTTAACAAAAGAGCCTGCTTTAGCATGTCATAATTTTCTTGATCATCTCTGCTCATTTTGGCAAAAACTTCATAAGCCGTACCACGAAGCCCTTGAGATAACTTTAAGCTCCACCTTTCTCTCTCTAACCCATACGTGGTAGCTAATAGTTCATATCTATTTAGATAGCTCTCAATATCATCTTCTTTCTCAACAAAATGATCTAAATGAAAGTTCATAGCTGAGGTTGAGGCTCCCTGACTAGCAGAGGCATCAGAGGTGAAGGGACTGGCACCATTTTCAGCAGCATGGCCTTGAAACTCAAACTCCCTTAGTCGTAACTCGTGTTCCCTTTGTAATCTCTTCTCCTCCTTTTCTGCTTCCCTCTGTAATCTCTTATCTTCTGCTTCCCTCTCTGCAGCCAATCGCTTGTCTTCCCTTTCAGCAGCTTGCCTTCTTTCCTCTGCTTCCCTTTCAGCAGCCAATTGTAAGTTCTTAGCCTCAGCCTCCAATTGTAACTTCTTAGCCTCAGCCTCTAATGCCCTAGCCTCTTTGTCAGCCTCAATCTGCAACCTCTTAATTTCTTTTTCAGCCTCTAACTTTCTTTCAGCTTCTTTTTCTAATCTTTTTTCTTCGCGTTCAGTAAATTTGTCACATTCAGTAGTGACATAAGCAATCATAGCTTGCCCGTCTATTCCTAACTCTTTAGCAGCCTGCACAGCAGCAGATCGAAATTTTGCTAGGTCGGCCATTTTCTAACAGGCAAATTTATACAATATTTAACCAAACAATTTTATCTATGTCTAATACACTAAGGACAACCACAAGCACTGAGAGCTCAACCTTATTTATTTCCACCCAAGGATACCTTTTTAATTTTTATTATTTCCAGAAGTGAATTACTCCCAATATATATGCTAGGGGAAGGTTCAATATCCCGGGAGCGAGACCCCAATATATGTGGTAAAGTGGGATGTTATAAATATTTATAGGGGACTTAGTGTACCGACTGAGATCAGCTGTGAAGGTATCTGTATCTAATAAGTGTGGTGTATTAAAGATGACCTTACTTTACTACCACATTTATACCTCAGTCAGACTTATTCTGGAATATTGTGATGACTACGTTGAATGTCTAGGGTTATGATAATGATGAATTGTATGTTCACAACAACCAACAGACAGATAAACAATTTAATTTAATCCACAACACTTTACAACAATGTAACACTCACATACATATAACACTCTATAAGGCTATCTTAATAAGTCAAGGGTAACCTTTAAAGATATGTATTAATTCCTGTCAATAATAGATATCCTGATTCAACTACAAAGTGAACCAGGAATCACAATCAAATGTAATCACAAGTTGTATGTACACAATTTATAGATAGGATCTTTGTATTGACATATATTATTATTATTGCAATATGTGTGTAAGTTGTGCTGTAGTACTATGAGGTAATACTGGCTATTCAAGCTATGTTGTTGTTTGTCATCATGAGTTCAAGTGTTTGTTTCTGGTGGAAATAATATTGGAAAGGTTCACAGTTTCTTTTTATTTGAAACAAATAAATGTCCCTCTTGATTTAAGGTAAATTCACTTTTAGAGGGGGGGGGGGGGGTACACAAGATTGAGCTGCTCTGGCCAACGTAATCTTAACTTCTGTGTGGGCGGCAGGAAACAGTCTCCTATGCTCGCTTGCTTCACAGTTTTCTTGAGAAACAACACTGGTCGCTTTCTTGACCAAGGAGTATGCTATCAGCCTCTGGATTCAGCAAAACTCAGACCAGGTGCTGCTTTAATAGTTTAGTACCACGGTCCCTGAAACAAGAAGGTTGTACCTCCCTTCAGAACTAATTTATAATCTATTTCCACACTGAAGCACAATACATAACAAACACCGAGTTCAGCGCTGTAGTCCAACTGCTAGCTTCTCATGAAACAATATACACCAGTATTCCTCTCCCTAATGGTTACAACGCTTCTGCAATTCCAGCATTATTTCCTTCTATTCAATAAGATAGGTGTCATAGTACTATTTGGCCATCCCATGCAGATATATTCCTCTCCGACAAGTTTTATTCATGGTGGAGCCATATCGAGGTTTTGCCTTTGTTTATTGTTACTGAACCACACACATATAGACATAAATTATCAATTCACATTCAATTTTCATCAACAAGATATCAAATAGGTCTAGCTTACCACAATTCATGGAAATATTAAACAAATACGTTGACTGGCGATGAGTTATGGCACAATTCCGATCTGCCTCTGTCCCAGGCTTTTATTAAGAAAAATATGAGCTGGATCTCAACGCACTTGCTTTTACAAATTGGATTTTCAAAAAGTGGCACTGAACTGATGCTCCTAATTAACTATATCAAATGGTCTAGCCACTGGGACCATGTTTACAAAAGCTTTTGAAAAAATGTACCCTTCCTATCGTTTCTAGTAACAACCAAAATTAGTATTTGCAATCGACTAATCATGTTTCGCCTTACATATTATTCTAGCCAATCAAATCGGATTTAACGTGGTGGCCTCATTTTTTCTAAAGCAGTGTCCAAACACGCCATTATGAGCAAAAATGATCCCATGTTGTCTGACAACCTCACTATAGTATTTTGGCTATAATTTGTTAATTATTAAACTAATTTCTTAACACCTAACATATTCTTTGTCAGCAAGTCCTAAGGCACCCAAATATATAAGTTTTAAGGGAGCTAAGTGGCTGCGTTCAAAATATGTATTTTCTAGGATAGTCGTGTATTTGTTTTTTTATTTTTTATGTTTAGAACCGCCACCTGTCCTGCCTTTTCGACTGTTCTGTCAGTATAAAGTCAGGATTTCAAACAGAAAACAGTATTGTGTCATGTTTCCTAATAAGCATTAAACATGTTTCCAAAACCTGACCCTCGTATTGGTAGTGTTTTTTTTTTGTCACTGTTTATTTGAAAAAAATTAGTGCTTCATGCCTTTCGCGTTCACTTTTTCATCGCGAGACGAACGTGGTGGTATTGAATGCGTTCCTCCTTCTCTCTCTCTCTCTCTCTCTTCTAAGCTCGTCTGTCTTTTCTTTTACGTAGTGCATAAATGACATTAATTGTAATATTAATCTAGGTCATTACGCAGTGTGTTTATCTCAAGGTTTTCTAAGAAACACAGTACCAGTTTTATTTTTTTTGAAACGCGTGTAGTTTATACAGTAGGCTTTACTATCAAACGTGAAAGCGTTACAATTATGCAGACGAAGTAGAAAAAGGGGTTTTTCTTGTTTAACTAGCATGACGTTCCATAATACAGGCATACGCTATAGTGACGGCACTGTTCTTTACCAGTCTTCTTTCCTTTTATCGAATTAATTCGTTAGGCTTTACATTTACTTTTTAATTTATATATGTGGATTTAGAATGTCTCACGACACAGTCAGCGGCCAAAGACAGAAAAAGAAAGAAGAATCAGAATCTACATCATCCCGTACAACAAATTGTCACAGAAACCACTTCTGCAAGAGCATATAAAAGTTTGGTGCAGGCTTCCTGCAAGGATCAAGATGCAGTGGCGGCTCTATGCTCTATAAGGATCCCAGGTAAAAATGATGATAATGATGATGATGATAATGATGACGTTGATGATGGTGATGATATTGATGATGAACCCTATCACTTTTCTTTCTAATGAAGTTTTTAAAGAACTTTCACGGCGGCGGCTACATAGATAGGCGACTGTCGACTTGTTTTATGTTCCTCTCAGAATTCCTCATTTATTTTTATCTCGGTGTCTAGGCATTCGATGCATTATTCTTAACCTTTACAGGACGTGATAGTTTTCCCACGTCTGAAGCAAGAAATTTTCTGTCACTTTGAGTTTTCATGTGGAGTTAAAATGTAAAGGCCGGTTCTTTCCTAGTTTTTCTTTCTTAATGTATAGTAATGTTATACATAACTGTAAAGGAATTTCAATGGGGTATAACAAAATATCTTCTTCGTTCCCACTCCGATCTCAACTTGAATATTTCAAAGAAAGCAGTAGTCAGCTTCAGGTTGTTCGTGTCTCTGTTGAGTTTTTCCAGGAATAGTTCTGGTGATGACCATATAAACTTTCTACGTTCCTCATATTTTGGGCACCTTTGATGCACATGCACAGCAGTCCTTTTATCGGTGCCACAGTTACACTCATCAGTAGTTCCTATCTTGTTAAATAGATGGTATCCAAATCTGTTCTGACCTATGCGAAGTCTGAATATTACCACTTGTTCACTTCTGCTGAGCTGGTAATATGCATCATTTTTTATTTAATTTAATTAATTTATTTCTTTGTGGGCTGGATGCTCTGCTTCCCACTTGCTCTGGTATCTGCGCTTGATAAAACTCTTGGCCTCTTCTATATTTCTGTCGAGGTAGCTTTCTCCCTTCCTTTTCAAATCTGTCAGCCTCTTCATTCCCGTGGATGTTGCAGTGAGATGTGATCCACTACTGTATCACAACTCTTTTGAAGGCTGGCATAGTTTGTTAAGTGATACCTTTGGTCATCCAGGTAAGCATTTTTCTGGTTATTCAGCGTTGCAATTACTGACAGCGCATCTGTGAAGAGAGCTACTTGTCTCTCTGAGCTCTCTTCAGTCAGAAAGAAACAGTAACAAAATATAACATTGGGACAACACGAAAGAAAAAAACTTTTTTTTCATATACAGCGACCATGTTACCTGTCTTCTCGTCATAAGTGCCTGAGAAAATCAGCTGCAAATACTGGTCTCTCCGCCTATAAGAGTTAAGAACCGCATACCTTCCATATCAAATACCTTTTAACTCCTCGCGGAGCACAAGTCCTCAACAAAAACATGTCATGCTTTCCTGCCCAGCGCCATCTGTTCAAGGTATTTTCACGTCCACTTTATCTCTTTCATGTCTATCCCGAGTTCTCTTCTCTATGTGTCTTTCTTCTCCCACCATGTCTCTTGCCCTCAGGATTCCGTAACACGAACTGCCTTGTTATGCTCTCAGCGTGTTTGTTTTTTTAATGCGTGTCCTTGTGTCCTTTCTAACACCAGCGTCTTAACAATATTTCTATTGCGTACATTTGTCTTCCATTTGTTGTTTCTTATCCACGTTTTATATGCTTAAACTGATGTGTGATCTATTACACCATCGTGAAACTATTTCTCACCACCAGTGACGTAATGTGTGCGTGAATGCTTTTCATTCTGTAGAAAGCTGATTTTGTTATAACAGTTCTTTCCTTGATTTCATATAGGTATCTACAATGGGACCTTACGACAAGTACCAAGGCAAAATAAGTTTTCATTATATCGGGAAATATATGGAAACCAAAACTCCAAAACAAAAGTCAGAATGTTCAACTCAAATGTTATGTCAGTCCTATTGTAGGGCTCTGAATCTTAAACGGGACAACTCAAATGTTATGTCAGTCCTAATGCAGGGCTCTGAATCTTAAACGGGACAACTCAAATGTTATGTCAGTCCTATTGCAGGGCTCTGAATCTTAAACGGGACAACTCAAATGTTATGTCAGTCCTATTGCATGGCTCTGAATCTTAAACGGGACAACTCAAATGTTATGTCAGTCCTATTGCAGGGCTCTGAATCTTAAACGGGACAACTCAAATGTCATGTCAGTCCTATTGTAGGGCTCTGAATCTTAAAGGCGAAAACTCAAATGGCAACCAATAAGATGACGACTTTCATAACTGGCTGCTTGCGCTGAATGATTGAAATAGTACCACACAATCATTAATGTGGAACTAACGGAAAGAACAAGACAACCACCGGTGGAGCAGGATGTGAGGAAATGATGCTAGCGGTGGGTTGTTGTTGTTGTTGTTGTCCAGCTAGGGATGCTGAGCTTCTCGCTCTTTAGCAGTTAATACCAAGTTGAATACTCCTTGGTATTATCTACACTGTAGATCTAGGCTTTTTGTGTGGCTTTTCTGCCATTCCGACACGTGTTGAGTTGAAGTCATGTGCTCCAGTTTCTCCAGCTTGGCTTGCATTTAAAGGTCACATCTGGTCCCAAGCTAGGGGTAAGAAGTGCGTGGCATACTGTGCATTCCCCGCCTTCCAAGGGGGCTCTCCAACTATGCAGAGCTAAACTACTGTACCCTCGTTCTGAGCTTTCCTAAGGAATTGTCACGTCCTGCACAGAGCCACTTCTCAGCTTCCCCTGTCTATCACTGGGTCCACAGTGAGACCATTCCGCATGCAGTCTACCAAGTCACAGCCAATGAATTACGCCTGGGGTTCAAGTGACGTCTCTAGTGTGCAATGCTGGATTCTCAACAAGTTTCACCACAGGGGGAATCCCTGTAAGTGTGTGGATGATTTCAAGAGTCAATGAGGATGAAATCAGCCTCGCAGACATAGATTCACTTCCACGTACGTATATTGTAATGTTGTGCATAACTGGTGGTCATATAAGGATGACTCCAGATATGCCTCTATGCATGCTAGCGTTGGGTAAGATATATTAAGAAAATCAACTAATCAATAAGGTAGTTCGTGTTTTGGGATCCCCAGAGCAAGAGAAGCAGAAGAAGACAAAACCCGCCATTCCTAAAAACAAGAGCCTGGAGAAGAGAACTGGAAGCATACATGAAAGGGATAAAGAAGAGTTGGAAAAATACTTTGAAAGGGGATGGTGGTGCATGACAGGACGGCTCGGGGTATTTTGTTGAGGACTTGTGTTCCACGACGAGCCGAAAAGAAGTGAATGATTGATTGATTGATTGTGTCATCGAGTATGACTCTTCATATTCTTGATCTATGGAGAATATAATTACCGAAACACTAACTTCTCTGTCAACAAAAGAATATGTTTCCGAATCAATTTATCAGTTTCCGGTAACCTCACAGAGTTCGGTCACTCAAGCACAATACGTCACGTATTCAAACATGGCGCGACATATTCCCTACATGAAGCGCTTATATTGACGCAGGGTAGCAAGCTTTTTTTTTGTCTTTTTTGAATCGAAGTTAGAACAGCCTTACTGAGTTATTTATTTACAGAAATAATTTCCCCGCCTTCGATGTCGTGTCTTAAGGCAATAAATCATTTTATTTTTGAATGAGTAACTAAGCTGCTGATGCCCTTTTTAATTAAATCGTGTCTGTTTATTAGTAAGTCGTGAATATTTCTTGTTGGTGTATCCAACGGTACAACGCACTGAAATGCAATATGAAAGTGAAGTATTCTTGAAATGTGAAAGAAAATATTATCCATCGCCACCATTTCCATTTTTGCTTCTCTTATTGTGTACAGCCATCCCTGTAAGTGGTCTTCTAGCCGGAAGTTTACACCAAACTATTCATGTGCTCTTATTGTAGTAGTTTATCTGCCAAGTCTATCTGCCCCGTTCTTTGGCAAGTCTATCTGCCCCGTTCTTTGGCAAGTCTATCTGCCCCGTTCTTTGGCAAGTCTATCTGCCCCGTTCTTTGGCAAGTCTATCTGCCCCGTTCTTTGGTAAGTCTATTTGTCTCCTTCTTTGGTACATCTATCTGTCTCCTTCTCAATCAAGATATCAAGATGATTAATATGATGAGCTTACTAGCCCCAAGTACAACCTCGTAGTTGTCGCTTCTTACACCACACATCATGAAGAAGTGGTTTTTTATTTCTTTGTCTCTTCAGATACGCTGAGAACTACACATGACACAAAGTTTGTATAGAAAAGTTATTTATGCTAGTTTACTGTACATGATGTAACAAAAGTCATTACCACAGTAAACTAGCAAAGCATGGAGAAGTGAGCCAGATTTTAATGTAAGGTAAAGAATACCTATAAAAAAATCCAGACTTTAAAGAAAAAAAAGAGCAGTTGGATCAGTCACTCTCCTACGTGAAGAAAATCTAAGTATAAGACCGTGCTCCAATCCTTTACGTTTGTACTGAAGAGAAGGGGAAGATGAATTATTCAGCTATATAAGAGAGACCGTCAACGACCAACAAAAACGGGACTTAGTGTAGAGCAATTCTGAAAAGGACACAAGATATATATTGTGAGAGATGATGCTTTTGGCTTACAAATTCAAGATGTGCAAAACCAAATACGCCAAAAGGTGCGCACTGACTAATTGAAAGATAATATTTACCTATCGAGTCCCCGTGTAGTTCCTGTGGGTTTCTTTTGAAAGATAGAATAGAATTATTGCTGGCTCATGCATGCGGTACAATGCGACTAATATGAGCTTGTGCATGAGGCTAAGGAGCTCATCATGAAAAACACAAATGGCTACAGAAATCATCGTTGCAAGAAGATGTGAATACTTGGGGTAGGCTACCTGCAAGAACGTGCGAATACTTGGTGCAGGCTACCTGCAAGAAGGTGTGAATACTTGGTGCAGGCTACCTGCAAGAACGTGTGAATACTTGGTGCAGGCTACCTGCAAGAAGGTGTGAATACTTGGTACAGGCTACCTGCAAGAATGTGCGAATACTTGGTGTAGGCTACCTGCAAGAACGTGTGAATACTTGGTGCAGGCTACCTGCAAGAAGGTGTGAATACTTGGTGCAGGCTACCTGCAAGAACGTGCGAATACTTGGTGTAGGCTACCTACAAGAACGTGTGAATACTTGGTGCAGGCTACCTGCAAGAACGTGTGAATACTTGGTGCAGGCTACCTGCAAGAAGGTGTGAATACTTGGTGCAGGCTACCTGCAAGAAGGTGTGAATACTTGGTGCAGGCTACCTGCAAGAACGTGCGAATACTTGGTGTAGGCTACCTGCAAGAACGTGTGAATACTTGGTGCAGGCTACCTGCAAGAAGGTGTGAATACTTGGTGTAGGCTACCTGAAAGAAGGTGTGAATACTTGGCGCAGGCTACCTGCAAGAAGGCCCGCTGCAATGTTTGCTCCAGGCTCAGAGGGGAGTGAAACGGAAACTGGAAGAGGAAAATGATTACTGTTATGAATGAACAGACCAATTCTTTTTTTTAAATCAGCTAAACTTTATCACGAAATTTTTTTAATCACTAACATCTTTCTGTGGTTCTCGAACTCACACTGTTTACTGTACTAGACCGACTTTTCCTAACTTCGCCAAACAAGCTGTTATATTTGTTAAATAAAGTAACATTAAAATAGAATGTAATGTTTTAGTAAGCCGAATGTCCCGCTGCTCCACGTGTCTTTCTTTTCCTCTTCTGTAACACAAACATGAGTGTAGAAAAAACTCCAAACAACCTATTTCTAGGTGGAATTTTGATAGTTTTGGATCTTTCTAGTTGAGATCAACGTTTAAGCTATCAGTGTGCAAATTTTCGGCTCTCTGTGTCATATATACATAACGGACCGACTTGCCTTTTAAATATATATATGTGTGTGTGTGTGTCAGTGTGTGTCTCTTGTCTTTTTTTTTTAAAGTTAGACATAACGAATATCAACACAGTAGTTGCGATACATTTACCATAAATAGGCAACATTAACAACGGGGAAAACTAATTTCCGGTAAAACGACTTTTTTTTAGGGAGGCTTTCTGTTCATCGCAATTCTTCTAATCCAAGAACTCAAAACTGTTTATTGCAACGCCTGGGATGATCAAGTGCTATGTTATACTCTATCTCTCCGTCTCTCTTTCTCTCTATCACACACACATGATAACTCCATGTGAAGCAAATACTGTCTTTTATATTACACAGAAGCGGTCAGCACGCCCTTCTCAAGTAGCAGATATTATAACATCGTGAGTGACATCTGGCAAAATGGAGCCAACAAGGGTTTATCAATGTCAGAATGATAGCAACCCGATAAAGCGTTTCTGGACGATTGTTTACGTTCATGCTTGTCTGTTTCTCAGCGCTAATGGATCCTGTTCAACAAATTTTTATCAGGATCCCTTTCTCACATTATGTCCTAATGTACAGTTCTGTCCTGTTCCAGCCTATTTTAACAAATTCGCTGACACGTCTTCAACAGTTTCCATTTCAACACTTTCTTTTTTGCTAGCATATCTCCTACAGTCTCCATTTCAACACTTTCTTTTTTGCTAGCATATCTCCTACAGTCTCCATTTCAATACTTTTTTTTTTTTTTTTTTTTGCTAGCATCTCTTAAACGGTCTCTTTCGGCAATTTTCGTTTGCTAGCTTTTCTTAACCGGTCTCTATTTCAAGAGGCCTTGCTATCTTATCTTCTACAATATCTATTTCTACGATTTTGCTTTCAAACCTTCACCAGTCTCTATTTCGACAATTTTACTTTAATACCTTCAACACTCTCTATTCCGACACTTTAATACCTTCAATACTCTCTATTTCGACAATCTTACTTTAATACCTTCAACACTCTCTATTCCGACACTTTAATACCTTCAATACTCTCTATTTCGACAATCTTACTTTAATACCTTCAACACTCTCTATTCCGACACTTTAATACCTTCAATACTCTCTATTTCGACAATCTTACTTTAATACCTTCAACACTCTCTATTCCGACACTTTAATACCTTCAACACTCTCTATTCCGACACTTTAATACCTTCAACACTCTCTATTCCGACACTTTAATACCTTCAACACTCTCTATTCCGACACTTTAATACCTTCAACACTCTCTATTCCGACACTTTAATACCTTCAACACTCTCTATTCCGACACTTTAATACCTTCAATACTCTCTATTCCGACACTTTAATACCTTCAATACTCTCTATTCCGACAATCTTACTTTAATACCTTCAAAACTGTCTATATCTACAGTACTGCTCTTATACCTTCATCCGTCTCTATTTCTACACTACTGTTCTTATACTTTCAATACTCTCTATTTCTACAACCTTGCTGTTATACCCTCAATAGTATCCATTTCCACAATGGTGCTATTATACCACCAATATTCTCTATTTCCACATCTTGCTAACACACCTTTAACAGATTCTATATAAAAATCTTGTCATTATAGATTCTGTGGTGAACTTCTAAATACAATATCTAAATTAGAATCAAACAGTATAGTGCATAAAGTCAAAGATAGGATAGTACTACATATTTTCGGCGAGAATGGTAGTCGTCGCCTACGCCTTCAGCGTATTAATTGATAACGCTTTGGCCGAACCAAAAAGGGTACCCTATTTTTCAAATTCGTCCTTGAGACAAACGTACCACTTTTTCAAGTTCAAAGAAGTATTTGCCTAGAATACATTGTGGAAGGGAAGGGGACGGATAGATAACCAACGCAAATCACGTCTCACATTGTTTCTAAAAATAAAACCAACTTGCTAGCTTTGCCCTTAGGCGGTTTTCAAATTACGATGTAAACGTTAGAAAATGTGGACACTACGTTAATGAAAACACGCTTAACTCTTGTTGCGAATGACGTAATTCTCGTGTATTACGAGAGACTCTCGTATTTAGCTTGAAAGTACATGGAAAAAGAATTGAACAGGAGGTAGTTTAAAAATAAACAACTAACATAGAAAAAAAGATAGAATTTTGAACCAAGCCATTTAGCCCCATAAAAATCATATATTCGTGTACCTGAAGACTTGCTGATCAAGAATATGTTGTTAGTTATCTAAATAAACCATTAAATAATCAAATATTGGTAATAATACACAGAGAATCGGAGATACTGTCAGGTCAAGTCATGTCTGCTTAGATTGGATAGCATATTTTTTTGGGAAACAATTAGGTGAAAGAAAGGCTAAGATAGTACGATGAAGTGAATTGGATGAAATTTGAAGGAAGCCGAAATATTATTGGCTAACCTAAATATACAAATCTAGTTGGTAATAGAAACACATAGAGGTTTGAGATATTTTAAAAAAAAAATAAAGTTTCATTCAAAAAGAGATGTTTGGTCTCATTGGCCAAAGCCTTTTACTTTAACGAAATAGTAAGCTGCTCGCTGCCATTTTTTCAAAATATTCTGAGGAACAAGCAGCGATGAGCAGACTTGTGCTTTGTTTTAAACTAACTAACAACAGAAAGCAGTCTGAACAGAGGCAGTGATGAAAGTGTGCCATATTCTATTGCCTAATTCATCGTTACTTGTTTATATTTCCTTGATATGTGGTAAGATTGATTTTATTGACTTTTTAAATAAAAAAAGGATGTGTGAAAAAAGAAAAGGCCATGTAAAAGATTATAATTAAATGGTTCCATGGCAGACTTAGGCATAGCCTAGATGTTGATCCATCATATAAGGGACTATCTAAGAAGTTTAAAACTACAGGACTATATATATGATGGTCATACAGGAACATTACACCTATCTTATTGCATGGAAAAGATTACTGCGGGAATGACAGAGGCGTAGCATCCATTAGGGAAGAGAAAAGAAAACTCGTACAATTTGTTCCATCAAACTAAAGTGGAGAAGCAGGGTTGTCAGAGAGAGCTGACCATGTTCTTTTGTATTGAATGTATGTTTACATGTAAATTAGGAGGAATTAGTTTGATATTAAGACAGAACCATAACTTGCATCGACAGGGGTTCCTGCTGGCACTTGTCTGGTGCTGGTACTCGATGATAGAGAAATTCAGCACGATTTCTAAGAGTCTCTGGTACCTGCTTGTATTAAAGAAGTTCAAGACCAGAGGAGACTGAAGTGTCTGGCAAAACCAACTACAACTGCTGTGATTCCAGGATCCAGATAAGTGCAATATCTGGCCTGGGACAACTTATCACGACTAAAGAAAAATCTCCTGTATAGACAAAAACGTTCCTCCAAAAGACTAACATAAACAATTCTAGTGAAACAAAAGAACATTGGGATGATGATAATCCCCAAACTTGCCTTTTAGTACCAGTAGTAAATAGAGTACTTAACATCAACTTGAAAATTTGTAACAATGTACTATGGACATATTGTCTTCTTCATAACCCTCCACTCCCAAAGGAGCATAGGCCTTCAACAAACACATGCCAAGTCCTCCTGTCCCGTGCCATCATCTCAAGTTCTTTCCATGTTCTCCTCATCATTTTCACCTCTGTTTCCAACTCTCTTCTCCATGTACTTCTTGGTCTTCCTCTGCCTCTCTTGCCCTGGGGGTTCCAGAACAAGGACTGCCTTGTAATGCTATCAACAGGTTTCCTCAGTGTGTGTCCTATCCATCGCCATCGTCTTCTTCTCATCTCTTGTTCCACTGGCACTTGTCTAGTTCTTGTCATCAGTTCCACGTTGGTAACCTTGTCATACCATTTTAATCCCTCTATTCTACGCAAGCACCCATTTATGAAAGTCTGTAGCTTTTTGGTTGTTGTCTTTGTTGTTCTCCATGTCTCAGAGCCATACAATAGGACTGACTTCACATTTGAGTTGAAGATTCTTATTTTCGTGTGGTATCCGATTTCTCTTGATCTCCATATATTTCCCAATGCAATGAAAGCTCCTCTTGCCTTTTGTATTCTTATTTTGATATCGCTGTCTGTCCCTCCAACTTTGTCTATATTACTGCCAAGATATGTGTATGATTCTACATCTTGAATTGGTGTTTCTTCAAGTTCAACCCTGTTATCATTACCTGCATTTATTCTCATTATTTTTGTCTTTTCCCTGTGTATTTTCAGACCCAATTGCTGTGACCTCTCATCGAGTGTTTTCAATTTGTCCTGCATCTGATTACGGTTATGGGACAGAAGAGCCAAGTCATCAGCAAAATCCAGATCATCCAACTGCTTAGTCAGAGTCCACTGGATTCCATTTCTGTTGTGTGTTGTCGATGATCTCATAACCCAATCCACCGCCAGCAAGAAAAGAAATGGAGACAAGAGGCATCCCCGTCGCACTCCCGTCCCCATCCCAAACGGCTCTGCAAGCTGTCCTTCGTGAAGAACCCTGCATGTCATGTCTTCATATGTTTTCTTTATTAAATTAATGATCTTCAGGGGAACTCCATAATGCCTCATCAATTTCCAAAGTGATTCTCTGTCTACACTGTCAAATGCCTTTTCGTAGTCCACAAATCCGATGTATAGTGGTGAATTCCATTCCAGACTTTGTTCAACTATTATTCTCAAAGTGGCTATCTGGTCTGTACATGATCTGTTTTGTCGAAAACCTGCTTGTTCATCTCTCAGTTTCTTGTCTATGGACTCATTTAATCTCTCAAGGATAATCCTGTTTAACACTTTTCCTGGCACTGATAGTAACATTATTCCTCTATAATTTGTGCACTCTTGTAAATTTCCCTTCTTAGGCAACTTAACCAGATATCCTTCCTTCCATTCTGCTGGTATCTCTTCCTTTTCCCAGACTTTACCAAGTAATTTATATAACATCTCTGTAGCCGTGTCGATATCTGCTTTGATGGCCTCTGCTGGAATGCCATCAGGTCCAGACGCTTTTCCCTCTCTTAGAAGCTTTATGGCTTTCTTTATTTCTTCCTTCGTTGGTCTTTCACCGTTAATTTGTAGCTCTTCTTCTGCTGGCTTGATGTCCGGCGGGTTTTGTGGAGCTGGTCTATTGAGAAGGTCCCCAAAATATTCTGTCCACCTCTTCATTTGCTCTTGTATATTGCTGAGCAGTTTCCCATTCTTGTCTTTTATGAGGCAACTTGTTTGCTTGTATTTCCCTGTTAGCTTCTTTGTGCTGCTATACAGTTCTCTCATATTTCCTTTGGCTGCAGCATCTTCTGCCTCTCTTGCCAACTCCTCAATATACTTCCTCTTGTCTCTTTTGATACTTCTTTTTACTTCTTTGTTTGCTTCTGTGTACACTTCTTGAGCCTTGGCTTTGGAGCTTCTAGTTTTGCTTGTGTTTAACTCTGCTTTCTTGTTTTTTTTCTGTCTTTTATCTTATTGATGGTTTCTGTTGTTATCCATGCTTTTTGTTGTCTTTCCCTTTTCCCCAGTATTTCTTCACATGTCTCCTTCCATACTGTTTTGACCTGCTGCCAATAGTCTTCTGTATTCTCTACATCTTCCAGCTGTTGGAGCACCTGGAATTTGTTGGATACTGTGACCGCAAATTTGTCTCTTGTTTCTTGATTTCTTAGCTGTCCTACATTAAACTGTTGTCTATAGTTTTGCATTGTTGCATATCTCTTGAGTTTCATTTTTACTTTGGCTATCAGAAGATGGTGATCTGATGCCACATCTGCTCCTCTATATACCTTTACATCCTGCAATGATGATCTAAACTTCTTGTTTATGCATATATGATCAATCTGATTTTCTGTTCTATGGTCTGGTGATATCCATGTTGCCTTGTGTATTCTCTTATGTGGAAACATGCTTCCTCCTATAGCCAGTTGATATGAAGCACAGAAGTTTGCGAATAGCTCTCCATTTTCATTCATTACTCCTAGCCCATGTTTTCCCATGACTTCTTCGAATCCAGTGTTGACTGTACCTATCTTTGCATTCATGTCACCCATCAAAATTGTGATGTCTCTTCTTTTTACTTTATCCATAATTTCCTGTAGTTTAGTATAAAATGCTTCTTTCACAGACTCTTCTTTGTCATTAGTTGGTGCATAACATTGGATGACATTTACATGAATTTTCTTTTTAGCTGTTTTGAAAGAAGCTGTTATTATTCTGGGTCCAACAGCTTCCCATTCAATTAGTGCTTTCTGTGCTTCTTTAGATAACATAAGAGCTACCCCTTCACTGTGGTGTGAACTTTCGTCTTCATGTCCTGAGGACAGCACCAATTCACCTGTGATGAGTTTCTTCCTGTCTACCCCCTTCCACTTTGTTTCACACATTCCCAGAACCTCGATTTTGTATTCCCTCATTTCTGCTGCTACTTGCGCCACTTTCCCTTGTTCGTTTAATGTCCGAACATTCCAGGTGCCAAATCTGGAAGTTCTCCTAGAAGAAAGAAGGTTAGTCAGCAACACAGACTCCTTTCGGCTTTCTCTGTGTTGCATCATACGCCTCCCCGCGAGAGGACCTTCCCCTGTCTTGGATGGCTGTGTTTTATTTTCTTTATTTGACTTGTCCATATTTGTTGAAGTTTTTTGTGGTTTAAATTTTTTTACAGGATGGTGTAACCGGCCCCATGCCCAACCCTCCTTAGTCGCCTTTTACGACATGCTTGGTAGGGGACAGTGTTACTATTCTTTGCTCCCCTTTCGGGCCCCGGTAACACACGGGTGGACATATTGTCTGTTGTATGTAAATATCTTTATATATCTTTGTAAATATATCTATCCATCTAAATTGATTCTCATTGAACTGTAGTCCTGACCAAAACAACTTTAGGCTCAGGACCAATAAAGTTTAACAAAAGAAATTTTAAATATAAACTTTAACAGCTGGAGTTAGTTGAGTTTATCATAGTAATTAGTATATGTTTGTATATGTTTTGTATTGAGACTCTTTAACAACACTCTTACAATACCCTAGACACTTTATGTAGCTTTCAGTCACGCTAGTCAATAAAGAATATAACTTAGAGTGAGATCGTAGGGTGGTAACAAGAAAGGTACTCTGTAACACAGTTGTCCATTGTTTACCTCAGAGACCTTCACAGTTGATCTCACTCAAGTACAACTATAAGCACACCATTCTTCTTAACATCAAAACCCACCACAGATATTAGGGGCTCGTCCGAGATTTGAATTTGTCATATATAGATGAATGTTTGAAATAGGAATCTCATACAGCATACATTAACTAACTCCAGGAATAAAAATTAGCAGTAGTATATAAATTCAAGATTGTATTACTAGGTTAGTAGAGGTTAGAAACACCCCCTAAGAAGATAAAAATAATTAAGAGGAGATTTACAGTGATAGGTTGTCACAGCCAGTGTTAATTAGTTAATTATAGTTGGTATTTATTTTAGTTAAGTTTAAGATTGTATTAGAACCTTATTAGACCTGCTTGAGTTAGAATGGGTGATTTAGCCAAGTTCAGATCTGCCGCTGTGCAGACTGCTAAGGAGATGGGCATGGATGGACCAGAGCTGGTCCAGTATGTAACCTCAGAGGTGGACAAATTTATTGCCCGAGAAGATAAAAGATTAGAGATAGAAGCAGAAAGAAAGTTAGAGGCTGAAAAAGAAATTAAGAGGCTGCAGATTGAGGCTGACAAGGAGGCTAGGGCATTAGAGGCAGATAGGGAGGCAGAGATTAAAAGGCTCCAGTATGAAGAGAAGAAGTTGGAGGCCGAAGAAAAGAGATTGGCTACAGAAAGAGAAGAAAAGAGACAGGCTGCTGAAAGGGAAGCAGAAGAAAAGAGATAGACTGCCGAAAGGGAAGCAGCAAAGGAGGAGAAGAGGTTACAAAGGGAGCACGAGCTACTACTAAGAGAGTTGGAATTTCAAGGCCATGCTCCTGAAAATGGTGCCAGCCCCTTTGCCTCAGATGCCACTGCTAGTCAGAGAGCCTCAATCTCAGCTATGGGTTTTCATGTAGACCATTTTGTTGAGAAAGATGATGACATAGAAGGGTATTTAAGTAGATTTGAGCTTCTAGCTACTACATATGGGTTAGAGAGAGAGAGAGAGAGGTGGAGCCTCAAGTTATCCCAGGGTCTTAGGGGAACGGCTTATGAAGTTTTTGCCAAGATGAGCAGAGATGACCAAGACAATTATGACATGTTAAAGCAGGCTCTTTTGTTAAGATATGAAAAAAATGGAGAATTTTTTAGAAAAAAATTTAGGAATGCCAAACTACTGTCGGGTGAGACCTATCACCAGTTCTCTGCGCGGTTAGAGACCTACTTGGAGAAATGGACTGCTCTGGAGAAAACCCAAGATCTTAAGGAAATGATCCTTATTGAGCAGCTAAGAGAGTCCATGGCTCCAGACCTGAGAAAGTTTCTCATGGAACAAGGTGCAGAGAGGCTGGGTGAGTTACTCAATGTCGCTGAGAGGTATCAGGCAGCCCAAGCAGAGGTAGTTGGTAATAAAAAGAAACAGGTAGACAATTTTAAGGCACCACAAAACTTTAATAGGTTTGACCATAGAGAACAGAACAAAGGTAAGCACCAGTTTGATAGGCCACGAAATGAATATAAAAATAAAACCCCACAATTTAATGAAAGGAAATATGATGAAAGAAAATCTTTTAACCAAGGAAAGAGGTGGTGTAAAAATTGTCGGATGGACAACCATAACACCGAAGTGTGTAAAAAGAGATCTGTGATCATGGCCACGCTTCAGACCAGATCACAGTCTAAAAAGGAGGAGGATAATCCGATAAATACCCCTCCAGATGAGATGAGGAAGGCACAGGCTGAGGATAAGACCCTCAAGCCTTGTTTTAAGAACTTGTTCAAATGTCATACACCTCCAGGCAAGGGAGACTTCTATATGAAGAACAAACTGATATACAGGACGGCCGGAACTGGATCCCATGGTCAGGGACAGCTGGTACTTCCTAAAAAGTATAGGGCAGAGGTAATAAAGAGCTTACATGTTGGGAAAGATGGGGACCATGAGAAAATAGGTACCATCATCCAAAAGGTGGCTGAAAATTATTATTGGCCCGATGAAATGGTTGACATTGAGAATTTTGTAGAAGCATGTGACATATTACATGAGGGAACACCCACAAGTGGAAAAATTGATCAGGACCTAGACACGCCACGGGGAAAACTTAGGCCTGGAAAGAAAAATAATTATAATAAAGGGGACAGAGGGGAATGGGAACCCCCTTTTCACAGACAGTCTTCACTCGAATGTTTTACAATGGCCAGTATGCGACGAGTACAAAGAGATGTTTTACCCCAGAATACGCCGACAATCCCTCGGTCGGAATTATGTGAACTGGGTGAAGATAAAAGAGAGAGAAGATCTCTCACAGGGAATTTAAAGTGGGAAGAAAACCCCAAGAAAAAAATTGGTAGTGGTCGATTTGTGAGTGATGATTCTAGGAAGAAAAGTCCTCACTATAAGGCTTCTCATGGAAGAGACCATACCGGTGCCTGGAAAAATAGGTCAACAATATTAAAGGTCCATATGTAGCCTGGTTAAGGACATGGACCGATGAAAAGGCAGAAGAAAATATTACCTCATCATATCAATATGTGAACGAGCTGACCACTCGTCTTAAAACTGGCTGGAAACTTGCCAATGAAAATTTGAGACAAGCCAGGAAAAAGCATGCTGCCTATTACAATAAGAAAGCGAACGACAGAGAATTAGCTGTGGGAGAGAATGTGCTTCTTCTACTGCCCGGCAGCCAGAATAAATTGCAAATTGGATGGCAAGGTCCATATACAGTTCTAGAGAAGGTGTCTAGAACAAATTATAAGATAGATAAGAAGGGGAAAGAGAAAATCTATCATGTGAATCTCCTGAAAAAATATCTGGATAGAGAAAACCAGGAGGAGACACACCTACTGACCTTGTCTGTTGCAATGGAAATGAAAAAGGAACCACTCACCTCTCATGAATATCCTTTACATCCCTGTGAGACCGCTGCACAGTTAAAAATCAGTACGCACTTAACGAAAAATCAGAGGGAGAGGGTTCAACAGGTTCTGAATGATCATACACATGTGTTAACGGACCGACCGGGGCATACAAATTTATTAGAGTATGATATGAAACTCATAGACCCAACACCAATCTGTATGAGAGCCTATTCGATTCAGTTCGCTAAGGAAAAAGCTTTGAAGGAGGAGATAGATTGTCTGTTGAGAGAAGGAATTATCTCGCACAGTGAATCTCCTTACAGCTCCAGTGTGATTCTGTTAAGAAAACCCTCTGGAGAACACAGACTGTGTATAGATTACAGGAAACTGAATGCTGTCACAGAAGGTCAAGTGGATCCATTACCTGATACAAATCAGCTGTTTGCCAGGCTGAATAAAGCTAAATATTTCTCTAAAGTGGATCTGAGCAAAGGCTACTATCAGATTCCAGTAAAGCCGGAAGTCAGACCTTATTTAGCCTTTAGCACCTCGGAAGGACATTATGAATTTAACATGTTGCCATTCGGGCTGAAAAATGCACCGAGTGTGTTTTCGAGGATGATGAGAAAATTACTGGATCCCCTGAATAATCCATGCATCACCAACTTCATGGATGATATTCTCATAGCGACTGAAACATTTGAGGAACACATTAACTCTCTGGATATGTTGTTTAATCGACTTAGAGAGACAAATTTGACAGCTAGACCGACGAAATTCTGTGTTGGATGTAAAGAGCTGGAATTCTTGGGACACACAGTACATCAGGGAAACATGACCCCTGACTCCAAGAACCTGGAGAAGTTGAAAATAGCACCAAGACCACAGACAAAGAAAGATGTGCGATCTTTTGTCTCATTATGTGGTTTCTACCAAAAGTATATTAAAAACTTTAACCCCATATGTGCTCCATTGACTGATTTAACGCGCAAAGGAAATCCTGATAGAATTACTTGGTCAGCGCAGTGTGAATTAGCCTACCAAGAGTTGAAGGAAAAGCTCACAAGCAGGCCTATTTTGAAATTACCTGACTTGAGTCAAGAATTCATTGTGAGAACGGATGCTAATAATATAGGTTTGGGGGCAGCTCTATTACAAAGGTCAACTTCACTTGATGGGGAATTAACCCCAGTTGCTTATGCTAGCCGTAAGTTGAACTCAGCAGAACAAAAATATTCAAAAAGTGAAAACGAATGTTTAGCTGTCATATGGGCTATAAAAAAGTTCCAGATTTATCTCTATGGTAAATCATTTAAGATCCAAACAGATCATAAACCACTCGTGTGTCTGTCACAAGCAAGGCATGAAAATGCTAGATTATTACGTTGGTCGTTGCTCCTACAGCCATACCAGTTTACCATAGAATATATTTTAGGCAAAACCAATGTAGGTGCAGATTTTTTAAGCAGACATCCGTACGATGAACATCAGAGTAGTCACCAGGCATAGGTAGTAAATTTATCTATGTGTATTTAGAAGTAGGAACTGACATATGATAGTCTGTTCTAAGTGGGGCGATATGTGGTGAACTTCTAAATACAATATCTAAATTAGAATATAACAGTATAGTGCATAAAGTCGAGGATAGGATAGTACTACAAATTTTCGGCGAGAATGGTAGTCGTCGCCTACGCCTTCAGCGTATTAATTGATAACGCTTTGGCCGAACCAAAAAGGGTACCCTATTTTTGAAATTCGTCCTTGAGACAAACGTACCACTTTTCCAAGTTCAAAGAAGTATTTGCCTAGAATACATTGTGGAAGGGAAGGGGACGGATAGATAACCAACGCAAATCACGTCTCACATTGTTTCTAAAAATAAAACCAACTTGCTAGCTTTGCCCTTAGGCGGTTTTCAAATTACGATGTAAACGTTAGAAAATGTGGACACTACGTTAATGAAAACACGCTTAGCTCTTGTTGCGAATGATGTAATTCTCGTGTATTACGAGAGACTCTCGTATTTAGCTTGAAAGTACATGGAAAAAGAATTGAACAGGAGGTAGTTTAAAAATAATCAACAAACATAGAAAAAAAATAGAATTTTGAACCAAGCCATTTAGCCCCATAAAAATCATATATTCGTGTACCTGAAGACTTGCTGATCAAGAATATGTTGTTAGTTATCTAAATAGTCCATTAAATAATCAAATATTGGTAATAATACATAGTGAATCGGAGACACTGTCAGGTCAAGTCATGTCTGCTTAGATTGGATAGCATATTTTTTTGGGAAACAATTAGGTGAAAGAAAGGCTAAGATAGTACGATGAAGTGGATTGGATGAAATTTGAAGGAAGCCGAAATATTATTGGCTAACCTAAATATACAAATCTAGTTGGTAATAGAAACACATAGAGGTTTGAGATATTTAAAAAAAAAATAAAGTTTCATTCAAAAAGAGATGCTTGGTCTCATTGGCCAAAGCCTTTTACTTTAACAAAATAGTAAGCTGCTCGCTGCCATTTTTTCGAAATATTCTGAGGAACAAGCAGCGATGAGCAGACTTGTGCTTTGTTTTAAACTAACTAACAACAGAAAGCAGTCTGAACAGAGGCAGTGATGAAAGTGTGCCATATTCTATTGCCTAATTCATCGTTACTTGTTTATATTTCCTTGATATGTGGTAAGATTGATTTTATTGACTTTTTAAATAAAAAAAGGTTGTGTGAAAAAAGAAAAGGCCATGTAAAAGATTATAATTAAATGGTTCCATGGCAGACTTAGGCATAGCCTAGATGTTGATCCATCATATAAGGGACTATCTAAGAAGTTTAAAACTACAGGACTATATATATGATGGTCATACAGGAACATTACATGGAAAAGATTACTGCAGGAATGACAGAGGCGTAGCATCCATTAGGGAAGAGAAAAGAAAACTGGTACAATTTGTTCCATCAAACTAAAGTGGAGAAGCAGGGTTGTCAGAGAGAGCTGACCATGTTCTTTTGTATTGAATGTATGTTTACATGTAAATTAGGAGGAATTAGTTTGATATTAAGACAGAACCATAACTTGCATCGACAGGGGTTCCTGCTGGCACTTGTCTGGTGCTGGTACTCGATGATAGAGAAATTCAGCACGATTTCTAAGAGTCTCTGGTACCTGCTTGTATTAAAGAAGTTCAAGACCAGAGGAGACTGAAGTGTCTGGCAAAACCAACTACAACTGCTGTGATTCCAGGATCCAGATAAGTGCAATATCTGGCCTGGGACAACTTATCACGACTAAAGAAAAATCTCCTGTATAGACAAAAACGTTCCTCCAAAAGACTAACATAAACAATTCTAGTGAAACAAAAGAACATTGGGATGATGATAATCCCCAACTTGCCTTCTAGTACCAGTAGTAAATAGAGTACTTAACATCAACTTGAAAATTTGTAACAATGTACTATGGACATATTGTCTGTTGTATGTAAATATCTTTATAAATCTTTGTAAATATATATATCCATCTAAATTGATTCTCATTGAACTGTAGTCCTGACCAAAACAACTTTAGGCTCAGGACCAATAAAGTTTAACAAAAGAAATTTTAAATATAAACTTTAACAGCTGGAGTTAGTTGAGTTTATCATAGTAATTAGTACATGTTTGTATATGTTTTGTATTGAGATTCTTTAACAACACTCTTACAATACCCTAGACACTTTATGTAGCTTTCAGTCACGCTAGTCAATAAAGAATATAACTTAGAAAGAGATCGTAGGGTGGTAACAAGAAAGGTACTCTGTAACACAGTTGTCCATTGTTTACCTCAGAGACCTTCACAGTTGATCTCACTCAAGTACAACTATACGCACACCATTCTTCTTAACATCAAAACCCACCACAGATTCAACAGCCTCAAGTTTAATCACCACACATGGCATTAACAAAATCTACTCGTCACATAATGGGAATACAGTATCACCATACATTGCATTAAAATGTAATCGTTTCATCAAAGGAAGACAAGTTATGTCATCACACATCGCATTAACAGTTTTTTTTTCTTTCCTCGTTCCCGGAAATCAATAGAGGCTCTTTGAACGCCTTATCTGATAGCGTCCTAGCATCCACGTAGTGTATCTGTTACTCTTGTCAGCCTGAATTACACGCGGAAAAGTTATCGGCTTCTGTTACGCTTTTTACAAGTTATCATGAGTGTTGGGAAATCGTAAGTTGTCAGACTGAAACGTATGGACCGGGCATTTCAAAGATAATAAGGCAAAAATACATTTACAGTCTAATGCTGAAGAACCGTTAGTAGTAAAAATACCAGAGTTCTAAAGTTTCCCGAAAGTGTTGACTTAATAAAGAAGGAGACAGATAGACTTGCCAAAGAAGAAGGCAGCAAAATTCAAACTGTAGACGTTATTTATGTTACATCTTTTCCCACCAAAGTTGCAATCATTTTCATGGCGCGTTTTTAGTGCGTGGAACTAAATTGTGCTCCTCTTGAAACTACGCGTATTGTGATCTCAATATGCGTGACAGCGACGAATATTTTTTTTTTTGTTTTTTTTTTTGGTTGTGATTTTTTTTTGTTTTTTTTTTTAGAAACACTCCTGCCTCTGTGCTTTTTGGTGACAAAATTTCTTACATTTTTTATCCATTTATAATATGCAGTTCGGGTAATTTCGAAATAGCGCCTCCGTCGTATATATTTAGCTACTGAAGCCTTATTGCTCTTCATAGATGAAGCTTCTGTGCTTTCTTACTTATGAAGCAGAATGGAAATGAATTAAATTATCACAGTGGAATATAGTTCCGTCATCAGGGCATGCAGCAGATAGAGCACAGCGTAACTATTTCCGCCATGTTTTGGCGGGTGACTTTCTCGTTTAAAAGGAATATACCACCTCCATCATTAATCATCTGACGTCATCGCGTTTTGAAACGTATAGTTAACTGTTCGTACCTCTTGATGAGATGCACCAGAAAAATTACACTGTGGAAAAGTAACTGCGAAGAAGAAGCTGGCGTTGAATAGGATTCACATTAAAGAAACCAGCTGATTGTATTACAATGCTGCCACTGTTTTGGAACGCCCAAGGTAAGAAAAAAGAGGGAAACCTCTTATATGATATACACGAACATATTTCTTATATGTGTATAGAGATATACACGAACATATCTCTTATATGTGTATAGAGATATACACGAACATATCTCTTATATGTGTATAGAGATATACACGAACATATCTCTTATATGTGTATAGAGATATACACGAACAGATCTCTTATATGTGTATAGAGATATACACGAACTGATCTCTTATATGTGTATAGAGATATACACGAACTGATCTCTTATATGTGTATAGAGATATACACGAACAGATCTCTTATATGTGTATAGAGATATACACGAACATATCTCTTATATGTGTATAGAGATATACACGAACGTTATAAAGAAGACGGGAAAAAACATTGAAGAGATGGCACAGGACAAAATAGCCAGGCTTGTTTTTGTTGTGAAAATGTCTTTGTTGTGAAAATGTTTTTGTTGTGAAAATGTTTTTGTTGTGAAAATGTTTTTGTTGTGAAAATGAGCGCCATGGGCAGCTGAAAGATAAGGATGATGAAGATGATTCGTTGCTCCGGACAGAGCCCATGTCCGCAGTCACGTCTGATTAGTTCTCCAATTGTCTGAATTTACCTGAATGGAAACTTGCCAAGGTCAAATAAACCAATTTTTACCTCCTTGTTAATGATGATGGATGATGTGTAGGTTGAGGTAATTTTGATGTTCTTGATGATGTTGGTGTTATTTTATGATAATCTTGATAATGAATGTGTTAATTTGTTGATGTTATTGACAATGAGGATGTTAACTTTGTGATGTTTTTGAAAATGATGATGTCAGTTACACGAGTTGTGGTAATGATGACTGTGGTACAAAAAGTCATACGAAAATAGTAGCTACAACTGTGCTCGCAAGTTCTTGCGTAACTTAATAAGAGTGAAATCTGAGGATTAAATTTGACATTTACGAAAGAGAAGTTCAGAATATACCACTCTGAACCCTCTGAACAACGACAGGCCCGCACAGCACGGATTTCGCATAACGTAATCTCCTATTTGTCCCATGTGATATCAGTGCGACAGCAACCTCACATTACAGCCAATATGCGACGGACACGTGGCCGCGAAATCACAGGGTGAATTCACTCGTTTGGCAATCGATACTGTTAATAATCGTTTTGCCAAATCGACCATGACAGTTATGTGTGGGTCTACGGTATCGCATTTGAGGATTTATTATTGACAATAATAGGTGTTCCATTATTGCTATTACTATGGTTACTGAAGCGTTAGTTTATATGTCATAAATCTGTGCTCTTTTTATTAGGTCGTGTATTTTGCCATTGTTAGTTTAAATGTGACGCCCGATATGCAAAATGGTGAGATCGAAAGCGCTAGCTTCTCGCGACAGAGTTACCTTGTTCAAAACCTGATAGCATCGCGCTCCAGGATACCAAGGTCGACCGCAGCTGAGGTTCAAAGATATGTGCAAGAGAGACATGAAGGTACTGGGGTATAAATCCAGCAGCCTGGGAGGATGAAGCTGCAGATCGCACCAAGTGGCGATGCTCTACGACGCTACCTCAGATTAGGCGTAAAGAAGCTCTCACAACAAGCAGAAAAGAAAAGAAAACTCAGAAAGGAACAGCTGGTAAAAAAGCAGCTGAGAGCTATCACGACCAGGTGTGTATTCCCATAGTCAGTTATGACAGAAGGCGCTACTACTACTTCTACTACTACCACTACTACTACTACTACAATTATTATAATGAAGTCTAATATGTCATTACGGCAGAATCTGATATATGATTATTTTTACCTTTTATTTTAAATGTCGTGCTTTGAGGTAAATATTCTTAAACTGAATTTCGCCGTCAGTACTGGCATCAAGAATTCTTCCCGTAAGACAACTGGAAACGTTGGAGACGCGAACACATGTTCTCCTTCATTAGCAAGGCTGGATTCAGACTCCATCAGACATAGACTCCGAGAAATAACGACCACTCAAAGCTATGGATTATACATATACATTATTTTTATTTATTTATTTAATTGTTAAGAAATATATCCTGTTCAACTCCTAGAGGGTTACAATTAAATTTATAGTGTCGACAGTTTTAGATAGTAGAGTGCGATCTCTATTTGCGCAAAGGTTACGTTCAGTGGCGGATTTATATTTTAAGGGCTATGTAGCTTGAACTCTTGGAGGGGCAACTTTTAATTTTTTTTTTTAAGTGTTCGGGAATGGGAAAGAAACGTGAGAAAACTGGACCTGGGGTCCCTAAAGCTCAAGTTTCATTAGCTTTATAGTAGATTCACCAAAGGTTACGTTTCCGGAGAAATTTGAGATTCGTGTCAATGGAGATCCTTTTCTTCATTGAAACGCAGTATGTTACAATTACTGGGATGCTTGTGCAAAGTAGACGAAAATAAAAATGTTCTTCATTGATAAGCAACAGAAAATGAACTTCAAAATAAGTGAACAACATAAAAACACGAATTATGAATTTTAATTTTAGTCGCGATATTCTTCGCACTTTCTCCCCAGCTATCGTTATTTCGAATTCGCGTAAACGGAAACCGCGTAAATCGTAGTTGCACTATATATTCAAGTGCCGTTATTTGGACTTATTCATAAGTCACTAAAAGATTTTTTATGGTGCGTGTGTGGGGCTTTTTTTTTCCTCATTACAAATGGGATTTTCCCTAATTTCTGTGTTGTTTATTTTTTGGTGAAAAAAGGAAGAGGCGGGTTCAAAGCTGAGGGTATATGAGTTTATATTTAATTTGATGCTGTTTTATATATAACTTTATCCTGGCTTAATTGTATATTTCATATGTGGTCCATAATCTTCCGTGTTCTGTTTAAATGTGCATGTCTTCTGATTTTAGTATTTTATTTACTATCATTGTTCTATATCAATTTAATTTCTATTTCATTTCCTATCAATTAGGTGATGATTTCTGCTACCATTAAACAGTAACTTTGTACTGAAAATATGTACACTGTTTCTGCAAGTGGTACTCAGGGGTCTGTCAAACAATTGTGTAGAAGAAAACAGGATGATGTACACTGTGATGAGTATTACAACAGTTCCTGTACATAAGTTCGTGAAGTACAACGTAAAAACTCATCTTGTTGAAAGATTCACTAATCACATATGAAAGAGAGTGTGAGACAGGTCAAAAGATGAAAGATATTAAAAGAGAAATGGTTCAAATCACGAGCAACAGAATGCTGGCTTCACTATCATCACTAGATAGCAAGACTACCTTAAGGGTCCACACTGTCAAATTTGACGCGAGACTCCAGAGCTCTTACAACTCTGCACACTCGGACGCTCAATCCCAGAGTACGTTACCGCGTACTGTTATTGTTATTAACTGTTACAAGATATGATTGCTTTATACTTGCTATAACCCTCCAGCCAAATACCACATAAATCGCCTTCTACCCACGTGATTTACATACACTTTGCTATTAAGTAAATTAGTTAGCACCAGGAACTTTGGACCACAGCCATGGCAAATACACGGCTGCCTTATGATTTCTTGATCGATCAATTAAAAACAAAACAAAAGAAAATTACCACAACGAGAGTTCCAAGAATACAGAAATATTTTGTTGATTGACACTTCTTTGAAAAAAAACTAATAGCAGTCTAACAGTGTCCCGTGTTAGCAGGAATGAGTTGAAGATCGATCCTCTGCAGACTCTAATGTTCCCATTTTAGGTGTACAAAGCCCGGCACTTAATATGTTACGTTCTGAAGTTAGCCGAGGGAAGTGGCTAACAGGTAACATGGCAAACATGTAGGATACGATTAGGCAGCTGCTGAAAAAATACAGGGAGGCTAACGCTTTGAGCATTGTTGTGGATTAATGCTTGTGAACCAAATTATGAAGTGCTTGTGGAAGTGAGCTAGTTACTAACTATATGGTCAAAGCTCCATTAGGCATCGCGTGGGTGTTAAAAGAATCAAGACTGTATTGATCTGAGGCAGTAATTTTAAAACCAAATTGTGATTGTGTGAGTTACAGTTCATTTGCTATCATAAAAATGACGATCGTATGAGGTGCGATTTACTGCAAGTGTGAGATAAGAAATTAGCCAAATGTGTTTTGATTTATTGCAACAGCACGAAGATACAAATGATTTTATTATGAGAACATTATTAAATGAATGGAGACAAATTTGATTTAATGATGGCGTTCCTTTTAGTGCTGCAACTGGTGTTTTATTTCTGACTGAAGTACATGGTTACGTTTCACTTTCTGTGCTATTAATGTTTCACTGCTGTTATAAGTGTAGTTTCATAGTTGTGATAAATGCAATGTTTTATTCGTATAGGTCGAAAATTTGAGTTCTGTGATACACGTAATGTTTCATGGCTGTGAGCCATAATGTAATGTTTTACACCTGTTATAGGTGTAAAGTTTGAATGCTGTGATAAATGTAATATTTTATTCCTATGATATGTTTAAAGTTTTAATGTTGTGATAGGGAGCCGCGCTGGTGTAATGGCTTCGGCGTTGTACTGGCGACCAGGTGTTCATGGTTCAAACCCGGGCGTCAGCGTGTGAAAGAATGTTTACGACCGGAAACTTGACTGAATAACCTGAACGGCTCCTGTGATAAACCCTCTGTGGATGGGAAAGAGCGAAGCTCCTGACCGGGTTGGAAGGAAAGTCCTCAGGTTCCCCAGCCTCGCAATGACATGTCATTGGGCCGAAGGGCTGAAAGCCCAAGTGCCGCTGGTTAAGAAAAAAAAAAAAAAAGTTGTGATAAATATAAAGTTTCATTGCTGTGATGAATTTACCGTGATACAACGTTAAAATATCTCCAATTATAAAGATAAAATGTAGGGATAAAAATAATGCGTAAGATACTAGGAGACATGCTCGCCCATGCCCGCATTTCCTACCGCCATTTAAACTAACTAGTTAGACGTGCAGACGAAACGGTTTACCCCTATGTAGACGGGAGGGAAACGGAGATCAAAAAAGGAAAAATATGACTGAACACGTGTTTGAATCTAGAACGACAAAAAGACGCAATTGGTAGTAAAAGAAAAAAAATTCACGTCACTAATTGACACAATGTAAGGAAATGGACAAAAAAAGACCTTGGCTCTTATTCGAAACAGTCATTTCTTGGACGTTTTTCGATACTTGGTCCTTTTATTTGAATTCAGCGGCAAACGCCGTAGGGAAGGTTCTCGAACAAATTTCAAAAAAAAACTAAACTTGAGAAAAAATATGTTTTTTTCTTAATAATAGAGTTATGAATATAAAACCTAGCTAGTTTGATAGCCCATCTTAAGCAGAGAAATAATATACTTTCATTTATACAGACGGATAGATAACACGGAAGATATTGACAAAAGACCGTGTTGTTCATATCAGACTAGCGACTGTACTGTTCATTCTTTCACTAAAGTTTCAAATTTTCGTCCTTGAGACACGCAAATGCAAAAATCAAGCTGTAATGCACGAGAGGGGGAAGGTGGAGAATTGTGGCTAAAAATAACTTAGGAGGCAGATTTGTGTAGGGTATTGCCTGTAGAACCAAGTGTGTTTTTGTGAAAAACCAAGTAGAGACAGACGGACCAACAGACAATAATACATACTTGACTGAGATCTGACTGAAATTTGACTTTTGGTTGTAGATTTGAAAAAGTTAGGGGGGAAGTCGGTGATTGGACAAATGTAATCATATTAGCGGGACAGAGATGCGCATTTTTGCCATTTGATACAATTCTGTCCAGGGACACAGTGGTTATTGCCTGTGGTGTTATTCCCAGAAGATATTACCTACATTTAGTGGGACGCCATCATATAGCCAGCAGCTCAGCTGAGTTTTGCTAGCAATTAACTGTGTTCTCAATTCTGAATTCTGGTAAGAATGAAAGCACTTATTTTGTATATTTTAATATTTCGAGTGATTGATACTGCCATATCATATAAAATGATTACGACAAGTAAGTGCTCGCTCTAGGTCCCCAGCCCAAGTTCAGGGTCTTGAGACAAACAAAATATATGGACGCCTAACTAAGACTATGGAAGGCGGATCTATTGTTGAGATCAGTGGGAAAATATCACCTATCTTATTGAATAAAAGGAAACTATTGAACATATCTCAGATGCAATGCAGTCTTGGGGAACTAGTACTATATGAAAACAACTGGGTAAGATGTGCTGTGTGGTCAGAGAGATCTGACCCATTCTGTGTAATGTTGATGTGTTGTGCTGTGTGTAAGAGTGGTGCAGTAAATAGAGTACTGACACATAGCACAAATTTTGTTTCAGAATTGTGAGTTTCTGTTGTGGCACTAGGGTAGTGCCACATAAGTAATCAAGATTGCACAAGCAGATGTGTGTGCAGCCAAACAGTGTGTCGGTGCAGTCTAGCATTGTTTTCTAGCTACCGAGAGGAGTGGGCCACCTGAATCCAGCATCAGATCTTCGCAGACAAGATGAGTGATTAGTGGCCTGCTGAGGATTCACCATACTCCTAGAGATTTATAAATATTTCCCCAGCACAAATATACTGAATTTTGGGAAAGATAACATTTATTACAGTTTATAAAACAATGGATAAAGCTTGTTCTAGTCACAGAGTGGGTGTGATGACACCACCCCAACAGCACATCCAGTAATAGTTTCCCAGAGACACTATAAATATAATTAATATTAACCAGTCTTATAAAATACTTATGTACACACATTCCATTTTATTATGGAATATATTTATGCATTCCATTTATAACTCCATAACATTTCATATGTTCTGACCAAAATAAAACATTGGTTCAGAACAAATAAATTTAAAGAAAATTTTAATATTCAAACTAAAACAGCCTGAGTTAGTTCAGTGTGTTATAAAATGTTATTAATATTATTACACTTATTAATTATCTGTGTGTGTTTGTATATTCTACTACAACACAATACATTTCAGTACCCTAGACTTTTTAACGTAGCTACATTCATAATAGTAAAAGAGATATGTTTGAGGTCGTAAGTGGTAGTAAGAAGGGCCTTCTGTAATTCCCATAAACATTTAGCTCAGGAGCCTTCACAGCTGACCTCATACATTACACTAGGTAACACAACAACCATACAGTACCAACAAAAACCACTACAATTGCTATGATAAATATAATGTTTGTTTTCCTGGGATAAATGCAATGTTTCACTGCTGTGATAAAATATAATGATGAATAAATGTACTTTCTTATTACTGTGACAGTGTAATGTTTCATTTGCGTAGGCAAAATTGCAACCATTTTTCCCGCTTCAAAAAGCGTATTTGGGCAAACTCCAACCTCACATTAAAAAATCAAAGCTGTGGTATATATAATGTCTGCGTCACAAGCACGCTTATGAATGGTTGCGAGAAAATGACTGCCTACATTAAGCAAGAAATAAGGCTCAATACCTTCCATCTACGGCGCCTACACCTTATCCTTGGTATTTAGTGGAAGAAAAAAGAGACCAGTGTCGAGATGCTGCCACGTGTTGGCCTTCAAAGCAAGTATGCTTTACAGCGCAGACAACCATAACTTGGCCATTCCCCAAGCGTAGAAGGTGGTCGTATTCACAAAGATATTTTCTACGGACAACTGGCAGATGGCAAATGAACATCCAGGCGACTGCTGCTGAGGCTCAAAGACGTGTGAAAGACTTGAAGGCACTGGACATAAATCCAGAAGCGCAGAATGACAAAGCTGCCGATCGCAGCAAGTGGCGATGCTTCCTAGGGCGACCTCAGATTGGTCGAAAATAATCTCTTACAGCAGGCAGAAGAAAAAAGAAAACGCCGAAAGGAACACTAGGTAAAAAAAGCAGCTGTCTATCACCCCTGGGGCGCATTCCCATAGTCAATTACGACTTAAGGGGCTACTGAATATTTCATTTGCTTTCGCCAAAGTATAACATTAATAAAAGAAGAAAGACACATTGACACATTTCCAGCTGTGAATGAAATGATTACAGCTATCTCAGAGTTCTCGTGTACATTAAAGACTGTGATATAACGATCAAGGTCTTTTCACACATAATATTAAACATCGTTCGTATTTGATAGATTGTGTTACACGAATTGCATCAGACAAGTGCGGAGAGAATTTCCGTCCTTCTCTCCCCTCCATTTTTTTTTTCAAATACCGACTGTGATATTATTAGATTTGAAATGCAAAGCGGGCGCGTGATGCCAAACATTCTGCGTCTCAAACGTACTACGTCTATCAGAAGTTTTTTTGAATTTCGTAACACAAAATTTAGACGGATTGTTAAAAATAAACTAGTACTAGCATTCTGAAATGTTCGATATTTTAAATTTTGAAAATAATGTAATATTAGTTTACTAGGCAAAACTTATGTTCAAAATTTTGTCGAAGTCCGATTTCATTGTATATAAACCGGTAAATTTCTAGTCATTTTTACATACGTCCTGAACGAACGAGAGAGCGACTCCAAATTCTGCGCAGAGAGAAGCCTAGAAGAAATCGCTGTAACTAGCTATTCTTCAGCAAGAATTTTCTCACAGGACGGGGCAGGTCCGTGTAATAAATAATAACTAGATAAATCATAAACGTTAACAGAGTAAATCTTATATTATTTTTTTGATAAATTGTTTTTCATTTTGTTTAAAGTATGAAGACGTCAATACATTGAATAATCATTTTTTTTTTTAAATCATTGTTACGGGCTTCTCGGGATCCCAGTATGTTCTGGGTGCTTCGATGACTTCTAGTATTTGAGGATGACCAAGTTATTATATTCGTATTCAGTTTATAGAGTCAAAGTCCCTCGGGTTCTTATCACTTTTGTAGGATTCCGTAATACTGTTCGTTGGTATCGATAATGTCTGCTGAACCCTTGTGATTCATTATGTGCTGAATGTGTTTCATATTAAATTCGACCTTTGACTGACCTGTATTAGTCTCTTGTCTTATTAATTATATTGGCAGTGTGAGATGCAGCGTGTTAAGACATTAATCATCACTGGTCATGATCAGTTGAGGATGAATAGCATTTAACTCAACTCCGAATACGATAGTTGATAACACTGTGATTTTGACGACTCAAAATATTTAATTAGTTATTTCATACCATGAGCAGACACCAACTACATGGGAACAAAAGTCACATCACATTCATGTACGATCTGTAAGAGTTCTCATTATTTCATAAGCACATGTTCACAATCTCTATCTAGAGTCCTGGTTAGAGGTCAGTTCCTTTTTAACGGCCAATGTCCTTTGGCATAAATTCAGAGGCTAACTAGACTTAACTATCCTGCTAGTCAGCAATACACTTATTATGCTAGGCTTACGTCTACTGCTAGTCGTTTAATATCCGTTACACTAGGCTTACGCTTGCCGCTAGCTGTACAATATCCATCTATACTAGTCTTACGCTATTGCTAGTAACAAAATGTTCCTTTGGCATACCACGCCAGGCTAATCTGCCATAATTATGCAAACTGCGTTATTCCTACTACGACTTACGTTTGGTTCAAGAAATACACTGCTCAAATGGCTTCCCAGCCACACAATTAAAAAGTGGACTACGCCACACACTTTCCAGTGGTTATACCACACAATATAAGTGGCAATGGCCACACTTCTAAAACACACTGCCGTTCGGGTCAAAACCCACAAGTCGAATGTCCTTACAAAGACACACGCGTCATGCATAGAGATATGCATACTACGTCGTTAATATATATTCAATTGCGATGTTCCACGGTGCAGCAATCCGAGTTGGCCAAACTCAAATGCTTGCACACATGCAACAATCATCGACATCGGTCGATGAGATATATCTCTATTCGTTTGAGGTGTTCCATGATACAGCCATTCGGATCGTCGACAAATCCAAATGTCTGTAAGCATGAAACAATCATCGACATCAGTCGCGGAGATATAAACATTTGAGGAATGCGCCATGCTGCATACATGAAGCAATCCTCAACATCATCCCCCTCACTTCCAAACGTGACACTTGTGGCACGGATGATAGTGATGGAGAAGACGCCCGTCTCCCAAACATATCAATATTAGTACTACCTACTTATAAGTATGATAATCACTAAGTAGACACATTAAATTTTATGACATTAATAATAGCACTTGTCAACATGGTGACTAAAGAGTTAATTCAATTTCTTCTCAAAGACGTTGCGCGATAAAAGATCTGCCAAGTTATTGTCTGAGCCAGCAATAGGCAGAATTGTAAATGAAAATTCTTGAATTAACAAAAACCATCGGTGTATTCTAGCGTTACGCATTGTTCTAGCTGTTATTTAAGTAAGAGGACTATGGTCTGTCATAATGTAAAAGTGCGTGCCGATGAGATATCTTGACAGCTTCTCCAGGCACCAGACCATAGACAGGAGCTCACGTTCACCTGTCGCATACTTCTGTTCAGCTGGAGTCAGTTTCCTCGACACATAGAAACATGGATGGAGTGTTTCCTTGTAACATTGCAGCAAACAACCACCCATGGAGTAGCTCGAGACATCTGATTGGAGTATGAATGGAATACGTATATTCGGTAATAACAAAATAGGTGCATTGCTAAATAATTTCTTAATTGTTACCAAAGCGCTTTCGCAATCTTTGTCCCAACGTACCTTATTAGGACTACCTTTGGTCAACAGTGCGGACATAGGTGTAGATAGTTGTGCGAAATGCGGGATGAACTTATGGTAATAGTTTATTAGGCCTAAAAGGCTTCTAACTTGTTTCTTAGTAGAAGGGGTAGAAATCTCAAGAATTCTTTTGACTATTGTCGTCAGGATACAGTTTGTGGTTACCTATTCGGTGACCAAGAAAAGAAATTTCCTGACAACCTATTTGGACCTTTGAAGGTCGCACAGTCAAACCATGCATACGTAACGTATGTAGAAGGGAAGTTAAACCATCAATATGGTCTTCCCACGAGTCATGAAATAGGCAGATGTCATCGATGTACGTGATGACATCTTTACGATCGCCAAGAAGGCGGCGCATCATGCGCACAAACGTCGCTGGCGCATTTACCAACCCAAAACACATATAATTCCATTGGTAGAGCCCAAAAGGAGTTGTGAAAGCTGTGTAAGGTTTGGCATTTTCGGCAAGAGGAATTTGCCAGTAGCCTTTAGAGAGATCTAGTTTGCTAAAGAAGGTAGCATTAGATAATTCTGACAAAAGATCATCTAAAAGTGGCATAGGCTCACCGTCTGTGATTGTAATTTTGTTCAATCGCCTAAAATCAATACAAATGCGTAAAGAATCATCCTTCTTTTTAACAATCACCATTGGGAATGCATATGGTGATTCCGAAGGAGATATCACACCTAAACGTATCATCTCCTTTAACTCTTCCTCTACCCTATCTTTGTGGTGTAAAGATATAGGATAGGGTCTGAGTTTGATAGGTTTATAATCAGTAAGAGTAATATCATGGGATATAAGCGATGTCTGACCTGGAAGGTCGGTGAGAACATCATTGAAAGAAATGAGAATATCCCGAACTTGATCTTGTTGTGACGAAGCTAGTGACGAAGAAATAGTCACGTCTTTCCAAGATTCCGATGACTGCAAAGAAGGTAGTTGAAATTGTAAAGGGATAGACGAAGTAGTATCTTCTTCATGAACAACTGCAAAAGAAGCAGTATGATGTGAAGAATCATCAATAGAGTTAATAACAGGAATTAATTCCTGTGGTCTTTCAACTGCTAATTTTAGCATGTTGACATGGAAGGTTTTGATTTTTCCTCTAACGTTTACCGAGTAGTCAACATCTGTGACTTGTTTGATAACATCAAATGGACCTTGCCATGATATCAGTAATTTGTTATCGTTATGAGGTAGCAACAACCAAACTTTTTCCCCTGGTTTAAATGATCTTAATATTCTCTTTTGATTATGTAATAATCGTGATCGTTGAGTGGCTGATTTTATACTCTGGGATGCATAAGTGCACGCATCGATGATTCGTTGTCGGAGATCAATCACTAACTCGTAGCTGTTTCGAGTGGCTGTATCAATTGATGCTCCAATCAACAAATCTTTGAGTATCATCATTGGTCCGCGCGGATTCGAACCATAAACCAATTCGAACGGAGACCACCCCGTGCTCTCGTGGGGCACTTCACGAAAAGCGAAGGGGGCCGCCGGCAGAAGCCGATCCCATTCACGAGGGCATTCTTCAGTTATCTTAGATAACATCTGTTTTAGAGTGCTATTGTAGCGCTCGCACACACCGTTTGATTGAGGCCTATACGCACTACAAAACGAGTGGTGAACAGATAGCATGGATTCTAAATCCCTCATAATGTTGGAAGTAAATTGTGATCCTTGATCTGACAAAATCTCTTCCGGAAAACCGATTCGACAAAATATCGAAAATAATGCATCAGACACAGATGCAGTTGTGATGGTTTTCAACGGTATGGCCTCTGGCCAACGCGTGCAAAGATCTACGCAAGTTAAAATATAACGAAATCCATTATTTGAAACAATTGATAACGGACCCACTATATCTACTGCTATCTTTTTGAAAGGTCTCTCAGGCACGTCCGTAATCTGTAAGGGTGCCGTATGGAACCTGCCCTTACGTGCTATACCTTGGCATGTTGTACATGATTTGCAGTATAACTTTGTATCCTTATTAACCCCAGGCCAATAAAATTGTGACGTAACACGAAACAATGTTCTTTTGATCCCCATATGCCCTGCCATAGGGGAGTCATGACCTGTTTGTAGGACCAATGGTCTGTATTCTTTAGGTACTATCACTTGATGTATAATTGTTTTGCCATCATCATAATATCTAGTGAGTATTGATTTCTTTATCTTGAACCATTGTTTAGCCCCTCTTGTGTATTTAATAGTTTTTTTGTTCTGCTCGGCTAAACAATCCTTGTAAAGTTGGGTCACTCTTCTGTTTTTCTGCAAAAACAGAAGGTGAAACAGTGCCAACTTGAGACATAATTGTATCTATTATAGGAAAAGGTGGTGTAGCCATATCCGTAGCTAACTGTTGTGCTCTCGTTACAACAGCATTTGCCACCTGTGGGTGAGATTCAACCCACATTGCAATCTCCTCAGGAGTGCAATCTTTAACTCCTGGTATGTTTCCTATTATAATTTCAGTTATGGGTGCTCTCAAGCCGCAGGCATAGACAGTGCCTGTGTAAAAAGGAGTATCAATGTATACTCGTGCCACAGGGAAAGTTTCTATATTCCCACCAAATGTGACACACTTAACTGATTTGCCTGTAAAAGCAGAGGGCTCGATAAGCGAGTGCTTAATGCCTATCGTTGAAGACCCTGTGTCCCGTAAAACTCTTACCACCTTACCCTCCAATATTCCGGGATGAAATGTAAGATAACCGACATTTACACATGCCGACATTGTTGGCATACAATGACCACAATCAAGTGTAATTGTAGATTTTAATCTGTTTTTCGACTGACACTCATAACATGTATCATTCATTACCATACATGCGTTCGCATGATCATTATCATCATTACCTTTTTCCTTTTTAACACTGCAACTATTTGCATGTCTGTGTTTATTTTTGTCTCTAGACGGAGATCTGGCATTACCTTTGTTATTATTGACTGACTTTTTATTGCTATAATAAAAATCAGTAGAGTCATCCTTCCTGGCATCTCTACCATAAGATGATCTCTGCTTATAGTATCCTTTTTGATGTGAACCATCATAATCCCTGCCTCTGTGATACCCACGATCATGAGGTGAATATCCTCTATAACCTCGTCGATATGAATTCGAAGGAGAGCGATGACGACGGAAGTTATAAAAACCTCTGTCGGATTGATAATAATCTGAACGACAACGTCCATCAAAGCTCTTAGATCGAGGTCTGTGATCATGTTGTACCGCGCATGCAGGCATAGGATCTCGAATAGTCGATCTATGAAGATCTTTATTCTGATGTGCGGTTTGATACTGTCTTCCGAGTTTTTCATACTCATCAATAGAATTAGGATGTCTTTCCTGTAAAAATGCTTCTAATTCAGTGCTGCATGCGGATAAAACTTTATCTCGCAGCATGAGATCTATAACACCTTCATATGTTTTATTTATACCTGATAAATCAATCCATCTGCCAATGAAATGTTTAATAGATGCAATGAATTCACCAAAATCTGCATCCTTGCTTGGTTTTGCAGCATGAAAGCGATCTCTGAATCCAGACTCAGTTAACTGGAAACGTCTTAGTAATACCTCTTTTACGACATCGAAATCGCTTCTGCTCTTCTCATCAAGACTCATGAAACATTTAAGTGAGTCACCAGTCAAAAAATCAAGTAAAAGACTGCTCCATCTTTCTTTGGGTATGTTCAGAGCTGTGACTTTCATGATGAATCTAGATATGAAAGAGTCAACACAATCGCGAGTCTGGTCAAAATGTGGCATTTTTAACTTAGGATAAAAAATATTTGTAGCAGCCGCAGTCTTAGTCTGTTCAGACTGCACTTTAGCTAATTCTAAAGCTTTTTCTTTTTCAGCATGAAGTTTTAATGTTTCCATTTCCATGGCATTTTTATGTGCTTGATCCAGTTGCATAAGTTCCATTCTCCTTAATTCCATTTTCTCCTTCTCTAGTTGTCTGTCTTTCTCTTGTTGAGCTAATTCTTTATCTCGTTGTGCCATTCTTTCCTTTTCAAATTCTCTGTCTTTTTCTTGTTGAGCTATAGTCAATCGTTCTAATTCCAATTTCATGGATATTTCTTTTTCCTTCTGAGCCATCTCTTTTTCTTTCATTTCCCTTTCTTGGGTTAATTCAAATCTCCTAAGCTCATCAGCTCGTTTAGTCATTTCGCGCTGTTCCATTCTTTCCAGACGCGATAAATATTCATCATATTTTGTATCTGCAAAACTTTGTAGTTCCGCCCCTGATTTTCCATAACTTTTTCCAATATCAATGAATTCCTGTAGTGTAGACATGATAATAGGTTTCTGAGTACCTTCAATAGTCTATAATATACACCAGGATTATAGAACTCGCTATAATATGTACATGAATATTAATCAATAACAAACAAGTTCCAAGAACATGTGACAAAGACAGTGAAAACAATCAAATGAGTGACAATGAAATGATTTTTCAGTTATACAACAACACTTTACACTTATAAAGTAAATAAAGAAGACTTATAAACAGTAATGAGTAAAAGAAAGAAAAGGATTTACATTACAAAAATATAACAAGACAAGTCGTCTTAGACAAACGTGTAGACAAAGAAGTTTTAGATCACACACGACAACAATTGTCAACAGTACTGAAAGTAGGTTATGTAAATAAAGAGGACGTAATTCAATTGACGAAACTGCTAATCACACAAAATATGGTTATAATACTAACTGAAGAAACATTTATTCCCTGACTCAAAAGAAAAAATATAATCAGTGATAAGGGTGGATTTGAGCTGAAGTGGTAACTTGCCACCCTTATCGACACCTGGTATTAAAGTGTAAGATGTAGGTGTCTTCTCTGATTTAGGATGTTGCTGTGTATGTGGTAGTGGAACAGTTCACAGGGTTATCACACAGGCAACATGACGTGTAGAGTCATAGAAAGGGTAACTTCGTTGTATAAGTTTCTTCCATTTATTGCACGCCACAAAACAGTCATGATACTTATGACATCAACATAGTTAACGAGTTCAGCAAGATGATATGGCACATTGAAAACAATTTCTGTAGTCAGCAATGACAGCTGTTGTATATATGCGTCATAAGACATCACAGTTCAATAGATTCAGAAATTCATAAATCATAGAGTTCTAGTTCGTGAAGCTGTATAAATAATAATAATTTCTATAACTTCTGCAACAGTGTCAGCTACAGATCTTCAATGTTCATAAACAATAATAAATGCTCCCATTCTGATGCTAGCAGATCAGTTGTATACAATAAGTCCGTTCACTGTCTGCACGTGAATAGCATACATGGGCTACAGGTCAGCTCGACCTTTATAATGTTCCTAAGTCTAACCATCTGACTTGGACGTGATCTCTGATATAACGAATCCTGGAACACAGACAATAGTCTTGTTGGTCTAGAGCGACCCATATATATTTAACTAGTTCAGGTATACAGATACCGGTGACTTAATCCTAGTCAAAGTACCTCTCCATTTTGCATCACACAGGCGAGCAAATAGGCGACAAAATGACGAACCTCTAGATGATAGCATAAAGTTCGATACAAGAGGAATTACCTTATTTCGGAAAATCAACCATGAACATATGCCTCCAGGCAGGCGTGAATAATACGGGGAAATAGTCTAGTTAGCTAACTAACTCACTAAGACAATGTATTTCCCTCAGAAAATCACAAGACGCAGTTGCGTCTGCTCGCTTCTTAAACCATTTCTCAACTACCGAACTGGGCGGAACACACAGAACGAACTCCCAGCTTTTGACATGCGCAGAACGACAATCTCTGAGTTGCCGTTCACAATAAGACGATTCTAAGAACATTCGAGATAAAAGTCTTACACAGACGCGCCTTTTATGGTCATGAAAAGAAGCGTTAAGAAAGGTTTCAGACATCTACCATAGTTGACTGGTACTACCAAATAAGGAGATGTGGTCACGCTTCGTTCAAGAAATTATAGACCGAACGTGTCTCTATACAAGAGAAGGCAAACTCCTAAAAAATTGTAGTCTCGATAACTCGGATTATGTCCCTTTGACCATAGAAAACATAATACACACTTCAGTCAAAAAATGATCATACATATCAAAAAAATGTTTATACAAACGAAAAATAATAATGATCCGTGCGTAACATTACCGCACCCTCCCTGGAAAAAAAAAATGAAACATTTTTTTTTTTTAAATCCTGGAGCCGGAAAAAAATCTAGGCTCCTAACGCACGTATGATGCGTGGATATATACCTAACAAATTAGCTCAACGCATGGAGCGACACTGAGATCATATCTCAGATCCTTAGAGAAAAAATTTATCTAAGTATACGCTGATATATTCCAGGAAGGTGCCACCAACACACGCCACAATGATGGCAACAACATAATGACAATCAAATTATTCTCATACCAATATATGAAATTAAATATATTATGTGTTATCATACAATGTGTTGCAAATAGCGGTGTAATTTACTAATATACCGCACTATATTATTACATTATATAAAGTAACAGTAATTAATAAGTAATACATGTGTTGATCTTCGGTGACATAAAACATTCAATAGAAGAAGATGTGGACATCATCCGCTCCCAATGTAGGACAGGACTTGATATCCTCAAAGTTCCACAATGGACATAAACTCGCAGACTTCAATGATGTGCTGCGAAAATATCAATAACACAAATCTTAAAGACAACTGGTAAATTTCTTAATACAATCCTGAAAATAATTTATTTAAATGTGGCCGAGTGATCTTTTGGCCCGTATATCACTAACTAAGCCTTCTTAAATAATTACATGGTACAATGTTATACATTTCCCTCAAAAAAAAAGTGAGAAAAAATCTACTAACATGTCATTATAACATTGGACTGTATATCAGGAAATATATATATATGACAGAAGAATCATGTGGAATCGTGTGGACATCTGGACAGAATGTCTGCCATTACATTATCCGAACCACGGATAGCTCGAACCGAGAAATGAAATGGTTGAAGAGCTATGGCATAACGAGTGGACCTCGAGCTCTTCAAGTTTTTGCTCTGAATAGCAGTAAGCGCTTTCTGGTCGGTTTCCACAATGAAATGTGCGCCTAGAAGAAATCTTTGTAACTTCAGAATAGACCATACCATAGCCAATAACTCACGGTCTAAAACCGAGTAATTCTTTTCTGCAGCGTTTAATTTCCTAGAGATATACATCACCGGATGCAAAGTATCAGAATACTCCTGCATTAGTGCTGCCCCAATCCCTGTTGACGAGGCGTCACTTCGAAGAACAAAAGTCTTCTCAATAGTAGGTAACTTAAGAATAGGTGGAGATGAAAATAGGGCTTTAACCTGGTCCAATGAGGATTGACATTCTTTAGACCAGCGGATCAGATTAGGCGACCCTTTCTTCAATAAAGTAGAAAGCGGTGCCATAATGGAGGACAGATTCGGAATGAATCGTCCGTAGAATTGAATCAAACCTAATAGACTCCTTACTTGTTTCTTCGTCTTAGGGACCGAAATGTTAAGTATTTTTGAAACATTGTGGTCCTCTGTCTTTAAAAGACCATGACCAACCCGATGACCTAGGAAAGAAATCTCGCTAAATCCTATAAAGGCTTTAGAGGGTTTTGCAGTCAAGTTATACTCGCGAAGAGTAGACAGTAATTCGTATAAACCCAAATAATGATCTTCCCAAGAATCACTGAATAGACAGATATCATCTAGGTATGCTATGACATCTGTACGATATGCGAGAATTCGCCGCATCATGCGTACGAATGTAGCAGGGGCGTTCATAAGACCAAAAGGCATGAAATTCCATTGGAATAAACCCCTAGGTGTAGAAAAAGCTGTAAAAGGTTTGGCACGTTCAGTTAGCGGGACTTGCCAATAACCTTTAGACAAATCTAGTTTGGTAAAGAATCTAGAATTAGAAAGTTTATTGAGTAGCTCTTCTAATGAAGGCATAGGTTCAGCATCGAACTTCGTAACTTGGTTCAATTTGCGATAATCTACGCAAATGCGAATGTTATTATCCTTCTTTCGAACAATAACCATAGACGAAGAGTATGCTGAAGTGGATGGTTCAATGATTTCCAAACGTATCATTTCATCCAATTCTTTTTCGACTTGAGACTGGAAATGGATAGGTATTGGATATGGTCTGACTCTGATAGGATTGTGATCAGTTAGCACAATGTCATGTTCTATGACATGTGTGTGTCCCGGGATGTCTGTAAGAACATCCTGAAATGTTTGCAACATCGAAGAAACTTGTCGATGTTCCTCAGCGGAAAGATTTGGAGAAACGGTCACGTTTTTCCAAGATTCCGTAGAATAAAGTGGGACCATAGAAAGAGGAAGATTGACATCAGAAAAAGTAGTTTCCTCATCCTGTATAACTGACAGAGATGAGTACTGACCATGAGTTGCTTGTGAATTGTCCGTAGCCTGGAAAATAGGCTGCAAATAGTCAGGTCTTTCATAAAATTCCGTGAGCATATTTATGTGGAAAGTTTTATGCTTTCCATCAATATCGACAACATAGTCAACATCAGAAATTTTGGAGACTATTGCATATGGACCTTTCCATGCAATTAGAAGTCTGTTCTCCCTTGAAGGAAGTAGAACGAGAGCTTTGTCACCTGGACAAAGTTGTCGTAGACATCTATTCTTATTTGCAAACTGCCTTGCCTTTTCTTTAGCAAATTCTGAAGACGAAGTTGCTAGTTTGCATGCCTCGATGATCTTTTGCCTAAGAGCAATGACGTACTCATAAGAAGATTGAGTCTCATCGCTAATATTATCGGCAGTGATTAGATCGTGAAGTAAAGACATAGGGCCGCGCGGTTGCGCGCCAAAGACAAGTTCAAAAGGGGAAAACCCGTATGTTCATTGGGGACCTCTCTATACGCAAAGAGAGCCGCGGGTAAGACCCTGTCCCAATCCTGAGGATGATCCTCAGTTATTTTACCAAGTAAAGTTTTCAGAGTCCTATTTAAACGTTCGACCAACCCATTAGACATTGGGTGATAGATACTGCTGAGAGACCTTTTAATGTGTAGCATAGACATTACCTGTGACATAGTGTCTGATATAAGTTGGGTGCCATGGTCTGACAATATTTCTCCGGGAAAACCCAAGCGAGAAAATATCAGCCAAAGAGCGTCTGCGATATCAGCAGTTGAGATGCTCTTGAGAGGTATTGCCTCTGGCCAACGTGTGCACATATCGACACATGTAAGGATAAATTGATGTCCTCTAGCCGACTTAATTCTAAAAGGACCGATAATATCTATTGCCATTTTTTGAAAAGGGCGAATAGGAATGTCAGCAGCCTGGATAGGCGCAGCATGTCGTGGTCCTTTAGATTTGACCTCCTGACATACTTTGCAAGAGCGACAGTACATTCGTATGTCCTTGCTCACAAATGGCCAAAAGAAAGCCGCAAGAACCCTCGACTTTGTACGGGAAAAACCCATATGTCCAGCACATTGCGAGTCATGAGCATGTTGCAATATTTGCAATCTCATGCTCTTAGGCACAAGAATTTGTGAATGAGTGGACGTAGTCGAGTCTTGTACCATACGTACAAGTACGCCGTTCTTCATAGAAATCCAAGATTTCCTATTAGTGTTCTGATTAGGATCACCTTTTTTTGCTAGAATGAAGAATTTTTGTAAAGAAGGATCTTCTTCTTGCAATTTGATAAATGAGTCACGTGTAATAGTCAAGTGACTATCTTGGTCATTTACTTCATCATTATTAGTTAATGAAGTTTGAGGTGGATCCAGAGCATGTGCTCTTGTGACCACCGCATTGGTAGCTTCAATGTTTTGCTCTTCCCAAACAGCAATCTGCTGTGGGGTACATTCCCTAACTCCGTGAATACGACCAATAATAAGGTCCGCAATAGGGTTTGGAAGTAGACACGCGTGGACCTCTCCCGTGAAGAAAGGAGTAGCAATGTGTATTATAGCAGTAGGATACTTTTCTAACGTGCCACCAAATGTGACACATTTGATGACTTTTCCTGTAGCACAGGATGGATCTACAAGAGATTGCCTAACGCCGACAGTAGTACATCCAGAATCAAACAACACTGAGACTGGATTACTATTTACTAGCCCCTTATGTAATATAAGAGAACCTCTCCCATCATGAGCAACATTAGCAGGAAGAGCGGGCAAAGGATGACCACAGCTTAAAGTACTAACGGTTTTCGGATCAAATAAAGTACTGCATTGGATACATTTATTTGCCCTACCAAAATCAAAAGATGAGCATCCGATAGCATTATGGTCTTTATCATTATTAACCTGTTTATCTGCTCCCTGAGATTCTTGTTGAACAGAGTTTGTCTGTTGATATCTTTTTCTCTTATGTTGCGATCTACCGCGACCATTATTGCCTCTGCAATTATCATTAAAGTCCCTACTGTAATTTTTATCCTGGTTTGAGTTCCAGTTTCCATAACTGTCATTACTATCTCTATGCTGTTGAGAACCTCTATTATCTTGGTATTGAGGTCTCTGCATAAAATATTTCCCTCTATACCGATTACCTTTGTGAAAATTTCTAAAGTTAACCGGAGTAGAATAACGTGTAGTATTAGGTTGTCTCCAGTTCTGGGAAGAAGAATCACCCTGGAATTGATCACTATGGTTCTGGGCATAATTACGATTATTCTTTTTATTGAAATTTTTCTGGCTACCCTGAAATTTACGCATAAAATTTGGGCCATAAGGTGCTGCCGAAGCAACTGGCAGACCTTCTTTCACCTTAGAGTTACTAATGGTTATGTGCGGATGCGCAGTAACATACTGGCTACAGTATTCTTCCATTTCTTTTATGTTTTTAGGCTTACGCTCATGAAGAAAAGATAGAAAAGCTTCATTAACAGAAGACATAACCTTATCTCTAAGTAGTAAATCCATAAGAGCTTCAAATGTATTTTCTGTCTTAGACAACTCAACCCATCGTAAAAAAGTAAGACGGATGCCTGAGATGAATTCAGAGAATTCAACTCCAGTTTCTGGTAACATGGTTTTAAATTTAAGACGATATCCGTCCTCGTTAAGTTGGTACTTCTTTAACAATGCCGCCCTGACAACCTCATAGTTGTTTTTGTCAGGCACATCTACCATACTCAACAAAGTCAAAGCATCACCTCTAAGTATCTTGGACAGATGATACACATATAATGTTTTATCTATATTATGCACATTACATGCACTTTCAAATCTATCTAGATAAAATGTTATATCATCGATTGAGGGATTAAATGCTGGTAGATTAAGCTTGAAATCCTTAGCATTAGTCTTATTTGACACCTTATTTGCATCATTAGCATTACCAGTGTTCAATAACTTTAACTTCTCTAACTCTAAAGCTAAGACTTTTTCATCATGTTCCATTTTTGCTTTTCTCTCATCAGCCTCTCTTTGTAACCTTCTTTCTTCAGCCTCAGCCTGTAACTTTCTTTCTTCAGCCTGGGCCTGTAACTTTTTTTCTTCAGCCTCTATTTCAAGTCTCTTATTTTCAGCTTCTTTTTCAAGTCTCTTATTTTCAGCTTCTTTTTCAAGTCTCTTATTTTCAGCTTCTTTTTCAAGTCTCTTATTTTCAGCTTCAGCCTGAAGCCTCTTCTCCTGAAATTCTGCTTCTCTTTTTTGTTTTTCCATTTCCATTTGAAATCTTTTTTCCTCCACCTGCATCTGCAGTTTCTTTTGTTCTATTTCAGCCTCTATTCTCTTTTGTTCAGTTTGTTCTTTCATTTTCTTTTCTTCCGACTTCAATGCCTTGGCATATTGAACAGTCGCAAATTCTTCTAATTTATCACCTGTCTTCCCAAGGGCTTTACCCTGCTCAATAAAGTACTCAAATGTAGACATGATGTCTAAAATGTGAGTACAGAACCTGAAATAATTAATTATCTTATTTCAATGTTAAATAGCAACAAGACTTAATAAAGTGCTTGTATAATCTCTATGTTGAACCCAATCTCTGTGGGAAACAGGAGTTGACACCAACTTGTATTATCAAATGTATAATAATATCACAAGTCACTTCTTAATCATCAGTGCACTACCCAAATCAGTGCATAACCATCAGTTATTTATCATAACTGCACTACAATAGTGCATAAGCAAAAAACACCAGTTAGTTATGATAAGTGCACTATAGACCAATAGTGCATGAGCATATATTAACAATAGTGAAAGCTAACTATGCAAGAACTATGTAAACAATAACAAGACAATGTAAACAATAACAAAGGTCACCAACAATGTAAACAATAACAAAGATCAAAGTCAATGTAAACAACAACAAAGATCAGAGTCAATGTAAACAACAACAAAGATCAGAGTCAATGTAAACAATAACAAAGATCAGAGTCAATGTAAACAATCAACAAAGATCAAAGTCAATGTAAACAACAACAAAGATCAAACAATACGAAAACATTCGCATAAGTCAAATACACAAACAGCAAAACTAAAAAGAAATATGCGAAGATATGACTAACAAATGACGCTACAGTGTATACACAAAAATATACGTAAAGAACTGAATAATAGCAAAGGGGAGACCTACAAATACAAACAATCGAAATCGAAACTAAAAAACACAAAGAAAGAGAGAAAAGAAAAAAGAAAAAAAATATATATATACAAGAAACAAAAATAAAGCACAACTCGTCACAACTAAACAGATATAGCAACGATTGTCGCTAGCAAATTTCACTGTAGGAAATTCGCACAGTCCCTAACGAAAACGCTAACAGTAGAACCTCTGTGACGTGGTATCTTCTACTGAAAGACACCGCCCAACCGAGAAAACCCGCTGAAATATAAACATATAAATATACAAATAACAAATAACATATAACATATAAACATGTATCATGAAAACAATAGGAGAAAGTGTGAAAGTACAGAAGGCTCAGTTAGAATATAAGGGCACAGTTCACAAACAAAACAGGCCACTTAACTTCTATAAATCCAGCGTCAGCACGGTGCAGAACAGGATGTAATCAGCATTCTGAGGATAATGATCCAACGTTGATTAACTTCTGCTCCCATAAACAGCCATGACGAAGGAAAAGAGCTTCTAATACTGCAACAGTTGTTACGGCACTTGACCTTCTGAATCTTCTAAATTGATTTAACCGGCACTTGACCTTCTGAACCCGCAACAGTACCCCTGAGACCGGAACAGTTGTTACGGCACTTGTCCTTCTTTTCACCAGATCAGGAAATCCATTCGCTCGGTACTTGTCCTTCTAATTTTACATAAACTTCAATATTGCCGAGCAGCGCCGGGTAGTTTCAAAATCAGCAACTGTCAGAAAATCCGGATACTTTCAATAAAATTTCTTGTAAGGTGGTAGTTGATGCTGTAGTTGTATCTAGTATGATGATGATGTCTGGGTTTGCTGACCCCCTTGATAGCTGGAATCAGAGTGAACCAACCTATGGCCACCAAAAATGATATGGTGCGCCAAAATATCAGATGATAGAACCAGCTCTGGCCACCAAAAATGATAAGGGTGGATTTGAGCTGAAGTGGTAACTTGCCACCCTTATCGACACCTGGTATTAAAGTGTAAGATGTAGGTGTCTTCTCTGATTTAGGATGTTGCTGTGTATGTGGTAGTGGAACAGTTCACAGGGTTATCACACAGGCAACATGACGTGTAGAGTCATAGAAAGGGTAACTTCGTTGTATAAGTTTCTTCCATTTATTGCACGCCACAAAACAGTCATGATACTTATGACATCAACATAGTTAACGAGTTCAGCAAGATGATATGGCACATTGAAAACAATTTCTGTAGTCAGCAATGACAGCTGTTGTATATATGCGTCATAAGACATCACAGTTCAATAGATTCAGAAATTCATAAATCATAGAGTTCTAGTTCGTGAAGCTGTATAAATAATAATAATTTCTATAACTTCTGCAACAGTGTCAGCTACAGATCTTCAATGTTCATAAACAATAATAAATGCTCCCATTCTGATGCTAGCAGATCAGTTGTATACAATAAGTCCGTTCACTGTCTGCACGTGAATAGCATACATGGGCTACAGGTCAGCTCGACCTTTATAATGTTCCTAAGTCTAACCATCTGACTTGGACGTGATCTCTGATATAACGAATCCTGGAACACAGACAATAGTCTTGTTGGTCTAGAGCGACCCATATATATTTAACTAGTTCAGGTATACAGATACCGGTGACTTAATCCTAGTCAAAGTACCTCTCCATTTTGCATCACACAGGCGAGCAAATAGGCGACAAAATGACGAACCTCTAGATGATAGCATAAAGTTCGATACAAGAGGAATTACCTTATTTCGGAAAATCAACCATGAACATATGCCTCCAGGCAGGCGTGAATAATACGGGGAAATAGTCTAGTTAGCTAACTAACTCACAAAGACAATGTATTTCCCTCAGAAAATCACAAGACGCAGTTGCGTCTGCTCGCTTCTTAAACCATTTCTCAACTACCGAACTGGGCGGAACACACAGAACGAACTCCCAGCTTTTGACATGCGCAGAACGACAATCTCTGAGTTGCCGTTCACAATAAGACGATTCTAAGAACATTCGAGATAAAAGTCTTACACAGACGCGCCTTTTATGGTCATGAAAAGAAGCGTTAAGAAAGGTTTCAGACATCTACCATAGTTGACTGGTACTACCAAATAAGGAGATGTGGTCACGCTTCGTTCAAGAAATTATAGACCGAACGTGTCTCTATACAAGAGAAGGCAAACTCCTAAAAAATTGTAGTCTCGATAACTCGGATTATGTCCCTTTGACCATAGAAAACATAATACACACTTCAGTCAAAAAATGATCATACATATCAAAAAATGTTTATACAAACGAAAAATAATAATGATCCGTGCGTAACAATCAGTCAGATCCTCAGTTAGTAAAATAAGCATGCAAATCTAATAGAAGTTAACATTCACTGAAGCTTTCCTGGGAAAATTCCAGTCAATATTAAACAATACGAATATACGAATATACGAAAAACATGAATGGGGAAACACAGATGATAGTAAAAAAGTAAGTCAAGTGATGATGAACTGTAGACCAAAGATAATACAAGGACACTATGATAATGTTCAAGCGCTCTAGTAAAATCAAGAACTTATCTGTTTAGTTGTCCCTCTGAGAAATACATGAATACATGTAATTCTAATCCTAGTTCCGCAACTTGTCTTCAACAGCTGAGGTCCTTTGATGGTAGACCTTGACCTTCGCAGTAGGGAACCGTTTGAAAGTCTTGCTTCGGTCTTCGAATGTAGTTTCTTCAAACGATCTGCGTCGCAGCTTCAGATGAATTTGATCAAGAGATACATTCTCCACTGGTTCAGGTTCTTGAGTGGAAGATTACCGTTCTATCTGCGTGAATCAGTCTCTTTGATGGAAGAAAAATTTCAGATTCTCAAGCAATGTTGTCTGCTAGAGTTGACGGCATCGATGTAGTGACGTCACTTTCTGTCCTGCGCATTTCAGTTGCCGGTTAGGCTTGAAAGAATGATTTTGCCTTCATAACGTTCATCATCATCAGTTGACTTTATTCGATACTTGAAGGGGGGAATCCAGTATTCACGAAATCCAGACACTTTCTGACACCAGAATGTTACGGGCTTCTCGGGATCCCAGTATGTTCTGGGTGCTTCGATGACTTCTAGTATTTGAGGATGACCAAGTTATTATATTCGTATTCAGTTTATAGAGTCAAAGTCCCTCGGGTTCTTATCACTTTTGTAGGATTCCGTAATACTGTTCGTTGGTATCGATAATGTCTGCTTAACCCTTGTGATTCATTATGTGCTGAATGTGTTTCATATTAAATTCGACCCTTGACTGACCTGTATTAGTCTCTTGTCTTATTAATTATATTGGCAGTGTGAGATGCAGCGTGTTAAGACATTAATCATCACTGGTCATGATCAGTTGAGGATGAATAGCATTTAACTCAACTCCGAATACGATAGTTGATAACACTGTGATTTTGACGACTCAAAATATTTAATTAGTTATTTCATACCATGAGCAGACACCAACTACATGGGAACAAAAGTCACATCACATTCATGTACGATCTGTAAGAGTTCTCATTATTTCATAAGCACATGTTCACAATCTCTATCTAGAGTCCTGGTTAGAGGTCAGTTCCTTTTTAACGGCCAATGTCCTTTGGCATAAATTCAGAGGCTAACTAGACTTAACTATCCTGCTAGTCAGCAATACACTTATTATGCTAGGCTTACGTCTACTGCTAGTCGTTTAATATCCGTTACACTAGGCTTACGCTTGCCGCTAGCTGTACAATATCCATCTATACTAGTCTTACGCTATTGCTAGTAACAAAATGTTCCTTTGGCATACCACGCCAGGCTAATCTGCCATAATTATGCAAACTGCGTTATTCCTACTACGACTTACGTTTGGTTCAAGAAATACACTGCTCAAATGGCTTCCCAGCCACACAATTAAAAAGTGGACTACGCCACACACTTTCCAGTGGTTATACCACACAATATAAGTGGCAATGGCCACACTTCTAAAACACACTGCCGTTCGGGTCAAAACCCACAAGTCGAATGTCCTTACAAAGACACACGCGTCATGCATAGAGATATGCATACTACGTCGTTAATATATATTCAATTGCGATGTTCCACGGTGCAGCAATCCGAGTTGGCCAAACTCAAATGCTTGCACACATGCAACAATCATCGACATCGGTCGATGAGATATATCTCTATTCGTTTGAGGTGTTCCATGATACAGCCATTCGGATCGTCGACAAATCCAAATGTCTGTAAGCATGAAACAATCATCGACATCAGTCGCGGAGATATAAACATTTGAGGAATGCGCCATGCTGCATACATGAAGCAATCCTCTAAAAGTGTAACTGATCTCACAAATGAGAAATGTATTGATTACAATAATGACATCTGATGATAACAAGATACGAGTTCTACACTATGATTGATTGTATCATGGACATACTGCCATCGTGACCCAACTTGCTGATGTACGCAGTCATAACACTACCAACACAATCACTAAAAATAACTACATGTTAGACTAGGGTTTACGAATGTTTTTTTGTGTAATATCTGACAGGCATCAGGGTTGACAGCTTCTGCATATGCGAGAACTATGGCTATCAGTGGAGAGAGGGAAGGGGTTTCCCTACTCCTCTCGATAGATAGCTTGTAATTCAGACCACTGTGCATTCACGTATGTCACTGGCTGTCCCAAAAAATTGGTGGTTCTAAAGACATCTCAGTCTTTCACCATATCATGTCAGCCGTACTGCTTGGCAATAAGACATCAGTACTCAACTGTACTCCGAAAGACTAACCAGAAAGTATTGAGGCAAAACCATTAATCAAAGGCAGAGTGTCATTGGCCCAATCAACCATCATTGGCCAGATAGTCGTAACGTTAACAAAACTAGACACCACAGCCAGAGTGTTCAATATCCTTTTCAAGTGGAGTTATCCAAAAGCGATAGTGTATCATAGACTGTGTCGTACGAGCATATTTTACTGTGTTTTATTCGTCAGCAAATAGTATACATTATTACTCAGTTGAGTTCACTTATTTGTGGGACTGAAGACTTTTCATCATATTTGTCCCAATTCCAGTTTAAAGTCTAAGAGTAATGAAGTTGTTAATTAATTAAATCAATATTATTGTTATAACTTTTGTTGATTACATCTTCTTGCACCATTATTGATTTTATGTACTGATATACTTATAGGTAAATAATTTAAGTGTATCATTGTTTCTTCTGGCTAAACTGGAAGTGAGGGCTGTTGTATCTTTCATGATCCCAGAGTGAAGCAGTCACTGGAGACCAGGATACCTGCTAAAACCCTCTTACTTACAGTGAGGATTCACCTTCTTTCATTCACTCTTGGTGTTGTAAGTAGGCCTTTATACTTACGAGCCATTACCATAGGGGGAACAGGGGATTTATTCCATCTTCAACTTTGTCATTTGACAAAAACCTAATCACCTTGCGACACAGACACACAAGACATCTTCAGAATAATGATAAGAGAAGATATGTCTAATGTCTTAATCATCACTAACAAAGCCCTACACTAAAAATCACCGTATAGTTCCCGGGGCTCCTTGATGAGACAAAAGAAAAACACAAGACTACTGTACCCTCAGGCTTATTGTACACGGCAGCTGATACGAGGTTGTGAACGGGGCGGGCAACCTCATCAATTAAAACAAATTGCCGCTTAAACCACCACGGCTGCAATAGCATGTGACTGCTTTGTGTATGCTTCCTGCAAGGGGAATCGCTGAAGTGTTGTCCCCCTGCTCTGTAAGAATCGCAACGGAAAATGATGATACACTGTATTAATTCATCTGTGCAATGACTACTTCCAACAAGCGTTATACGTTTTATATCATAGTTATATATTAACCAGATTCGAAAAAGCGCTGTACCATTAATGGCTCTAACAAAACTTATCATCAAAATCTCCTCATTGATCAGTAACAGCAGGGGCGGCCTGACAGTGATTTGTTTCCCGGGGCAATAAGGGACTGTTTACCTGACGGTTGATTAAGTTAGATGGAAGGCTAGGATAAATCGGTCCCCCTACTGCTGTGGGCCTTCGAGCACTCATTGCCCGACCGTTCAGTCCGCCCTTGAACGCCAATCAAGTTGTTACTGCTGCAGTTTATTCTGTAGCCACTAGTAGTTGTTATGTCTTCACTGGTATTCATCATCATCATCATCATAATTGTGATAAGAGGTTTAGATGTTATTAATTATAGGATATCCTGGACAAATAGATGTATCAGAAGATAACAGGATAGTGCCAGATAAGAGACTGGTCTTATAAAAAATACCCCCTTCTCTGAAAAGAGCAAGGGTGTATAGACAATCAAGGTGAGGTCCAGCTATGTAAGTTCCCAGAGTAAGGAATGATGATGAAGTTCTCTGGGTCCGTATCTGCTACCTCTTGAGATCTCACCAAGAGTATGTTAACTGTGTGTTGTTATTTGGCAAAGTGTCTGTCATGAAATATTCTAATCCACATATATAAATTATTAGGTAAATATGAAGCCTAACAAATAAAATTAATAAAGAGAAGAGCAATGGTAAAATAACAGTGCTGTCACAAAGAATGTACTCGAAATCCCCCTTGTTTTCTGCTTCGTCTGCAAATTGTAACGCTTTCACATTGATATAAAAGCTTACTGTATTATTACCCGCCTTCTTCAATGAAACGTGTGCTGCATTTCTAAGAAAAACATTGAGACGTACTGCGTAATGACCTAAATTAATCCTAACATTAATTATATTACGTTACCAAAACGAACGAACAGATGGACAAAAGGATAGCGAGAGGGGAGGGCTGAAAATCAGGAACGCATGCAACACGCGACGCGCGATATACAAATGCTGGCATCACGCGTGTAAGTCTACAAGCACTAACTTTTTCAGACGGACAGTGATAAAATACACTACCCTTTCCCAGAGTTAGGTTTATAAATCATAACAAACTCTTATTAGAAAAGACAACATTAGATGGGTTTACGTTTGAACACATAACAGTACCCAGACAGCACATCTTCGAAACAGGAGGTAGAAGAAATTGCATATTTTGAACGCAGCCACGTAGCTCCTTTAAATTAGTATTTTTGGGTTCCTTAGGGCTTGCTGACAAATAATATGTAAAACGTTACGCAAATAGTCCAGGAATTAATAAATTATACCCAAAATAAAATATTGGGGGTGCCTGACAGCATAAAATCATTTCTGCTCATAAGATTTTTTTTTAACGTGTTTGAAAAAAATTTACGTTACAAAAATAGCCTACCATGTAAACTTCAAATTGATTGGAGCGCAACAAATGAAAGCCTAACCACGATTGGTCGGGCTATAAATACTATCTTGGTTGTTAGGGGAGACGGGAAAAGATAACATTTTTTCAAACACTTGTCGAAACGTGGCTCATTGGCCAGTCTCGCTGATATACACACTTGGGAGCGTTAGTTCGAAACCACTTGTTTAAATACACTTGATAAAGCATCAGTGCGTTGAAGCCAGCTTATATTTGGCTCAATAAAAGCCTGGAAGATAAGCAGATGGAAATTTGTGCCAGTTTGTGCCAGAATTCATTGCTAATCAACGTATCTGTGTTATTCGTATGAATTGTGGGACAGTGGTCTTGATGGTACTGAGCAGCATCTGGTCAGAGATTTGCTGAATCCAGAGTCGGACAGCATACTCCTTGGTCCTTTTAGCTATCAGTGAGGTGTCTCCTGAGCCCAGAGGAGAATTCGAGCAGAGGAGTCCTTTCCTGCCGCCATCACTCAAGATAAGCAGAGTTGGCCAGCTGAGCTCAACATTATGTCCCCTCATCTTGAAATAACTTTATAAAAATACTATTCAGAGGGGAATTTACTTGTCTTAAAATCAGGAACTTTGAACATCTCAAATACTGGTCCCTAAAGACAAACTATTGAAGTCATGATGACAAATACCAACAGAGCTTGAACAAAACAAAAACAGTATTACCTCATTTTACTACTACACAACTGACACACATAGAACATTTGTAATAATATATGTCACTACAATATTCATATTAAATACATTCTGTACATAACTTGTAATTTAAATTGATTGTGATTCCTGGTTCCCTTGTAGTTGAATCAGGACACATATTCATTCATGCCAGTAATGAATACATATTGTTATTCGAAAGTTTATCAGTGACTCTTTTAAGATATCTTTGTAGAGTGTTATATGTATGTGAGTGTCACAGTGTTGTCAAGAGTAGTGGATTAAATTAAATTGTTTATCTGTCTGTTGTTGTGACTTACACTTCATCATACACATACCCTAGACACATAACGTAGCATCACACTATTCCAGAATAATTCTGACTGAGATATATAGATATGTGGTAGCAAGTAAGGTTATCTATAATACACTACTCTTAATAGATATAGATACCTTCACAGCTGATCTCAGTCAGTACACTAAGTTCCCTATAAGTATTTATAACATCCCACTTCACCACATATATTGGGGTCTCGCTCTTGGGATTTTGAATCTTTAACTATTAAAAATATTGGGGGTAATTCACTTCAGGGAATATAAGAATTAAAAGGTATCCTTGGGTGGAATTAAATAAGGTTGAGCTCACGGTGCCTGTGTTGTCCATTAGATATATAGTTAGAAATTGAATTGTTGGGTAGACATTATAAAAATTTACCTGATAGACAATGGCGGACCTGGCCAAATTTCGATCTGCTGCGGTTCAGACTGCAAAAGAGTTAGGATTAGATGGGCAAGTTATGGTTGCCTATGTCACAACGGAATGTGACAAATTTATTGAACGCGAAGAAAGAAGATTAGAAAAAGAAGCCGAAAGAAGGTTAGAGGCTGAAAGGGAAATTAAGAAGTTACAATTTGAAGCTGAGGCTGAGACTAAGAGGTTGCAGATTGAGGCTGACAAAGAGGCTAAGAAATTGGAAGCAGAAAGAGAAGACAAAAGATTAGCTGCAGAAGAGAGGAAATTAGCTGCAGAGAGGGAAGCAGAAAAGGAGGAGAAAAGATTACAAAGGGAACATGAATTACGACTAAGGGAGTTTGAGTTTCAAGGCCATGCTCCTGAAAATGGTGCCAGTCCCTTTGCCTCTGATGCTACGGTTACTCAAGGAGCCTCAACCTCAGCTATGAATTTTCATTTAGATCATTTTGTTGAGAAAGACGATGATATTGAGAGCTATATAAATAGGTACGAACTATTAGCTACCACGTATGGGTTAGAGAGAGAAAGGTGGAGCTTAAAGTTATCTCAGGGACTTCGTGGGGCAGCTTATGAAGTTTTTGCAAAAATGAGCAGAGGTGATCAGGAAAATTATGACATGCTAAAGCAGGCTCTTTTGTTAAGGTATGAAAAGAATGCAGAATTCTATAGAAAAAAATTTAGGAATGCTAAACTACTGTCAGGTGAAACCTATCACCAGTTCTCTGCACGAATAGAGACATACTTGGAGAAATGGACTTCTCTGGGGAAAACCCAAGATCTTAAGGAAATGGTCCTTATAGAGCAACTAAGAGAGTCCATGGCTCCAGACCTGAGAAAGTTTCTCATGGAACAAGGTGCAGAGAGGCTGGGTGAGTTGCTAAATGTTGCTGAAAGGTATCAAGCAGCTCAAGCAGAGGTAACAGGTAATAAAAAGAAACAGGTGGACAACTTTAGGGCACCACAGAACTTTAATAAATTTGATCCTAGGGATCAAAATAAAGGTAAGCACCAATTTGATAGGCCACGGTATGACAATAAAAATAAATTCCCACAATTCGATGAAAGGAAATATAATGAAAGAAAATCTTTCAACCAAGGAAAAAGGTGGTGTAAGAATTGTCAGATGGACAATCATGACACTGACCGTTGCAGAAGGAAACCTGTGTATATGGCAACCCTTCAGGTCAGGTCGACCTCAAGACAGGAGGAGGATATTATGTTAGATACCACTCCAGAAGAGATGAGGAAGGCACAGGCTGGGGATAAAACACTCAAGCCTTGTTTCAGAAAATTGTCAACTTGTCATACAACTCCAGGCAAGGGAGATTTTTACATGAAAAACAAGTTGATGTATAGGAAGGCTGGAACTAGATCCAAAGGTCACGGACAGCTGGTTCTTCCAAAAAGATACAGGACAGAATTAATAAGGAGCCTACATGTGAAACCAGATGGGGACCATGAGAAAATAGGTACCATCATTCAAAAGGTGGCTCACAATTATTATTGGCCCAAAGCAAGATGGGACATTGAAAATTTTGTAGAAAGGTGTAGCATAGCACATGAGGGAACACCCACAAGTGGGAACATGGATCAGGACCTGGACACGCCATGGGGCAAAATCAGGCCTGACAATAAAAAGAGAAATAGATTTGATAAAGTGGACCAAATGGAATGGGAAGCCCCTTTTCACGGACAAGCTTCACTTAACTGTTTTACAATGGCCACTATGCGGAGAGTGCAAAAAGATGTCTTACCCCAGGATAAGCCGAAAATCCCTCAATCGGACTTAAACAAACTGGAGGAAGAGGATGTAGAGAGGAAATCTCTCATCAAGAATTTTAAGAGGGGAGACAGCCCCAAAAGAAAAATTGGTAGCGGTCGTTTTGTGAATGATAATTCTGGGAGGAAAAATCATCACTATAAAGCTTCGAGTGGAAGAGACCATACCGGTGCATGGACAAATAGGTCCACACAATTAAAGGTCCATATGTAGCTTTGTTAAGAACGTGGACTGATGAAAAGGCAGAGGAAAACATTACATCTTCATACCAATATGTGAATGAGCTGACCACTCGGTTGAAAACTGGCTGGAAACTTGCCAATGAAAATTTGAAACAAGCCAGGAAGAAACATGCTGCCTATTATAACAGGAAGGCGAAGGACAGAAATCTGGCTGTGGGAGAGAAAGTACTGCTTCTTTTGCCTGGGAGTCAGAATAAGTTACAAATTGGATGGCAGGGTCCATATACAGTTCTAGAGAAGGTGTCTAGAACAAATTATAAGATAGATAAGAAGGGGAAAGAAAAAATCTATCATGTGAATCTCCTGAAGAAATATTTGGAAAGAGAACATCAGGAAGAGACACACTTGTTGACCTTGTCCATCGCCATGGAGATGAAAAAGGAACCACTTTCATCATTTGAATATCCATTACACCCCTGTGAGACAGCAGCACAGGTGAAAATCAGTACACATTTAACGAAAACTCAGAAAGAGAGAGTGCAACAGGTTCTAAATAATCATGCAGAGGTGTTAACAGACCGACCAGGGCATACAAACCTATTGGAATATGATATGAAACTCATAGACTCCACACCTGTCTGTATGAAACCATATTCGATTCCGTTTGCTAAGGAAAAAGCTTTGAAGGAAGAGATAGACTATCTATTGAAGGAAGGAATTATTTCGCACAGTGAGTCTTCGTATAGCTCCGGTGTTGTACTCTTAAGGAAGCCCTCTGGAGAACATAGACTCTGTATAGATTACAGGAGACTGAACGCTATTACAGAAGGACAGGTGGATCCATTGCCGGATACAAATCAGCTGTTTGCCAGGCTAAATAAAGCTAAATATTTCTCAAAAGTGGATCTGAGTAAAGGATACTATCAGATTCCCGTAAAGCCTGAGGTTAGACCATACCTAGCTTTTAGTACCTCAGAAGGACACTATGAGTTTAATAGATTGCCATTTGGATTGAAGAATGCGCCTAGTGTCTTCTCTAGAATGATGAGAAAATTATTGGATCCTCTGAATAATCCCTGTATAACAAATTTTATGGATGATATCCTTATAGCAACAGAAACATTTGAGGAACACATTGACGCTCTGAACATGCTGTTTGATCGACTTAGGGAGGCAAATTTAACAGCCCGACCAACCAAATGTTGCGTTGGATGTAAAGAATTGGAATTTTTGGGACACACAGTTTATCAGGGAAACATGACCCCTGACCCAAAGAACTTAGAGAAACTACAGAAAGCCCCGAGACCACAAACCAAGAAGGACGTGAGATCCTTTGTCTCATTATGTGGTTTCTACCAGAAGTATATCAAAAACTTTAATTCCATATGTGCACCGTTAACTGAATTGACACGTAAAGGACATCCAGATCGCATTACATGGACTCCACAATGTGAAATGACTTACCAAGAATTGAAGGAAAAGCTCACAAGTAAACCCATTTTGAAATTACCTGACTTAAGTCAAGAATTCATAGTAAGGACGGATGCAAGTAATATTGGGTTAGGTGCAACTCTACTACAGAAATCAGATGCATTGGATGGGGAATTAAGCCCAGTGGCATATGCTAGCAGAAAGTTGAATAAAGCTGAAATCAACTACTCAACTAGCGAAAAAGAATGTCTTGCAGTAATATGGGCAATAAAGAAATTCAATATTTATCTATATGGGAAGGCATTTAAGTTGCAAACAGACCACAAACCTTTATCGTTTTTAGCACAGGCTAAGCATGAGAACTCTAGGTTACTCCGATGGTCTTTGCTTCTGGCTCCATATAATTTTAGCATTGAGTATATATCTGGAAAAACCAATCTGGGAGCGGATTTTTTAAGCCGCCATCCGTGTGATGAGAATCACCGTAAACCCCAGAAATAATAATAAATTTCTCTATGTGTATATAGAATAAAGGACTGACATATAATGTCTGTTTTAAGAGGGGAGGTGTCATGAAATATTCTAATCCACATATATAAATTATTAGGTAAATATGAAGCCTAACAAATAAAATTAATAAAGAGAAGAGCAATGGTAAAATAACAGTGCTGTCACAAGGAATGTACTCGAAATCCCCCTTGTTTTCTGCTTCGTCTGCAAATTGTAACGCTTTCACGTTGATATAAAAGCTTACTGTATTATTACCCGCCTTCTTCAATGAAACGTGTGCTGCATTTCTAAGAAAAACATTGAGACGTACTGCGTAATGACCTAAATTAATCCTAACATTAATTATATTACGTTACCAAAACGAACGAACAGATGGACAAAAGGATAGCGAGAGGGGAGGGCTGAAAATCAGGAACGCATGCAACACGCGACGCGCGATATACAAATGCTGGCATCACGCGTGTAAGTCTACAAGCACTAACTTTTTCAGACGGACAGTGATAAAATACACTACCCTTTCCCAGAGTTAGGTTTATAAATCATAACAAACTCTTATTAGAAAAGACAACATTAGATGGGTTTACGTTTGAACACATAACAGTACCCAGACAGCACATCTTCGAAACAGGAGGTAGAAGAAATTGCATATTTTGAACGCAGCCACGTAGCTCCTTTAAAGTAGTATTTTTGGGTTCCTTAGGGCTTGCTGACAAATAATATGTAAAACGTTACGCAAATAGTCCAGGAATTAATAAATTATACCCAAAATAAAATATTGGGGGTGCCTGACAGCATAAAATCATTTCTGCTCATAAGATTTTTTTTTTAACGTGTTTGAAAAAAATTTACGTTACAAAAATAGCCTACCATGTAAACTTCAAATTGATTGGAGCGCAACAAATGAAAGCCTAACCACGATTGGTCGGGCTATAAATACTATCTTGGTTGTTAGGGGAGACGGGAAAAGATAACATTTTTTCAAACACTTGTCGAAACGTGGCTCATTGGCCAGTCTCGCTGATATACACACTTGGGAGCGTTAGTTCGAAACCACTTGTTTAAATACACTTGATAAAGCATCAGTGCGTTGAAGCCAGCTTATATTTGGCTCAATAAAAGCCTGGAAGATAAGCAGATGGAAATTTGTGCCAGTTTGTGCCAGAATTCATTGCTAATCAACGTATCTGTGTTATTCGTATGAATTGTGGGACAGTGGTCTTGATGGTACTGAGCAGCATCTGGTCAGAGATTTGCTGAATCCAGAGTCGGACAGCATACTCCTTGGTCCTTTTAGCTATCAGTGAGGTGTCTCCTGAGCCCAGAGGAGAATTCGAGCAGAGGAGTCCTTTCCTGCCGCCATCACTCAAGATAAGCAGAGTTGGCCAGCTGAGCTCAACATTATGTCCCCTCATCTTGAAATAACTTTATAAAAATACTATTCAGAGGGGAATTTACTTGTCTTAAAATCAGGAACTTTGAACATCTCAAATACTGGTCCCTAAAGACAAACTATTGAAGTCATGATGACAAATACCAACAGAGCTTGAACAAAACAAAAACAGTATTACCTCATTTTACTACTACACAACTGACACACATAGAACATTTGTAATAATATATGTCACTACAATATTCATATTAAATACATTCTGTACATAACTTGTAATTTAAATTGATTGTGATTCCTGTTTCCCTTGTAGTTGAATCAGGACACATATTCATTCATGCCAGTAATGAATACATATTGTTATTCGAAAGTTTATCAGTGACTCTTTTAAGATATCTTTGTAGAGTGTTATATGTATGTGAGTGTCACAGTGTTGTCAAGAGTAGTGGATTAAATTAAATTGTTTATCTGTCTGTTGTTGTGACTTACACTTCATCATACACATACCCTAGACACATAACGTAGCATCACACTATTCCAGAATAATTCTGACTGAGATAAAGAGATATGTGGTAGCAAGTAAGGTTATCTATAATACACTACTCTTAATAGATATAGATACCTTCACAGCTGATCTCAGTCAGTACACTAAGTTCCCTATAAGTATTTATAACATCCCACTTCACCACAGTGTCTAGGGTAATGTATTATCACAGTTATGAATTTCAAAACAGAACTTTAACTTTAATAGAATTAAGCAAGACTGTCTGAAAATAGATATATTTCCAATTTATTATTCCTGTACCTCAATCTTGTTGGGACAGGAATTCTCAAAAAATCAAGAAAAGGTTATTTACATGTGTTACGGTAGTTTAATTGGCATTGTCTGCTAGAGGTTAGCAGCATGCGATTTTAGGGGTTACAACGTTTAATGTAATGTAAAAAAATATTATTAGCCTATTGAACGCTGTAACGTTTCAGCGTTGGTAGTCACGCACCGTGACCAAGAGACGGGACCGATTTTTGCATGACCGTCGAACTAAGAAGACGTGTCCTATAATCCTTCCAGTAGTAGGCATGATATTGCCGCACATATGTTATTGCAGTACGGACATGGGTCAGTCCTATATTATTATGAAGAGAGGAATGTTTCGAGGTTAGTAAATTAACTAAAGTCAAGGAAGGATGAATTTATGGTCCATATTCGTTTATATCGCCAGACGTCTAATCTCACTGTCGGCCGTTGGGTGTCCCAACCGCGCGTACATATAGTTACGACGTTCTGACTATAGTATTGCATATTATTGGACCAGGACTGTAATGCATGGATAGCATTTACGATGTAGGATTCAATTCTAATATATAATGTTTTCATGATCAACCTCCATGGACTGTCTAATGTTTGAAATGTATATTAAAAATTGTGTGGACTCGAGAAGAGACTTATCACGTTCATTGAAGTTACAAATTCAACAATTATGATACTGAGTTCAAGCCTTGTGACAGACAGAATGTTATTGACCCACATTCGCGTAATTATTCCAACAATAGCACGATCAAGAATTAATGAATCAAATGACCAGAACTAAGAGGCCTATTGAATCAATAAGAAACAATAGCCTTCCACAACGACCACTGAAGTAGAAAACGGGCCGCAACAGCTGGTTGGCCAGTTGGCCATTGCTGGGGAACGAAAGAAAGAAAAAATTTTTCTTGTTTACATACTTTCACAAACTGTTTACGATTACAAGAAAGTCACATGATGTGCACAAATACGACGTGGAACACATGACTACGAAATGTCAATCTGACGTCACTACATCATGCGTCGATGCCCCACTTCGAAAGGACAGCCTTCAACGCATTCCAAATTTGATAAAGATTTGCATGATCAAGAAGACCAGACGATGGAATACTGTTTTCAGCCAATGAGGAGCAAACAGTACTAGGCATTAATCTAGTCCGTTGATGAACTTGACATCGCCGGAGCATTTTAAAGATAAGTCTAGTTTTATGACTATTGTCATTCAGATAACACAATACTGAGTCCATTTCGCCTGTACGGGCATGTCTATTCCATGTTTCATATATAGATGTTATCTCTGTTTTCACCGTTTGTGTTGTTCCTAATTCGTGGGTTGGTTGGTGCGGCGGTTCGGAATCAATAATATGGCTCTAAGGATGCCGATATTGATTTTGAATGTTCTTTAAGGCAGTTAATTCTTTACATTTCTTGCAGAGAACCCTATCGAAGATTCTACCGATCGGACTCTTCGTCTGCAATTGTAATTAATTGACTTCAGTATTTTAGCTGTGAAGTCGTGTTATAACTGGTGTATTTTAAATTGTATTCAGTTGTTATTTTATTCAGTTTTGTAAAGTAATGTTCGTAATCTGAATTGTTACTCTGACCTTACTATTTTTTATTTTATAGATTTGTATAACCGTTAATGAGTCCATGTATACGTCACTTATTTTTGTGTACGCAGGTTAATTTTCTATTCAGTTCACTCTTTGATCTCTCACTTCCGGTTTATTCTACTCAGTTATAAATGCATTTTTATTGTGAAAATGTCTTTGTCGTATTGTAATACTGTTCGGTAATCCTTGGTTAACAAATTGTGTTGTTTGTCTTCATCTCATCCATTTATAATTTAATATTAATACTATAATTTATTCACTAATAATAGTGTAGATGAATATGATTAAATTTTTATGAATTTTAAGGAGGAATTAGGGACTTTGTACCAATTGGCAGTGGTGGTCCAAGAAATGGGCAATGCACTTTATAGCTCATGATTATGGCATAATATACAATGATTAATTATTATAAATTTATAACATATTAAGACATATTAAATGTTAATTAGTACACTTTCTCAGTACTACAGTGTGAACTTAGTAACTATTAAGAGTAAATAACCTAATTATTTAGGGAAAATACCCATATTTATTGAATACTAATATTAAGTGCATGATATAATTTTATCATCTTAGATAAATAAATATCATAACTATTTATGATAGATATTAGTGGGTATATATCTTGATTATTCATTCGTTGAGTAATTACAATTATCTACATAGATTCTATTGGTGATTACTATTCATTAATGATTGAATACTTAAATAAATTAACGTCAAGATGCTTAACTTAGACTATTTTATTAAAAATGGTAAAGATTTTGGAAAAAAAGGAGAAGTTCTCGAGGCTTATGCAGTGGCTGAATTTACAAAATATAAAGCTATTGCTAAGGCAGAGATGGAAGAACTTGAAAGAAAAGAGGCGGAAAGGAAAGCGATTGCTAAGGCAGAGAAAGAAGAATTAAGACAAGAAGAAGAAAGAAAGGTGGCAAGAGATGAAATCCTACGGATTGAAGAAGAGAATAAATTGAAACGACAGGAAATCATACTGCAGCAAGAAACGGAATTGCAACGGCTTAAATTGGAAACAGCAAAACTTCATTCGCAGGGTGCTGCAACAAGCCAAAATGATAATGCTCAATCTGGATCTTCATCCAACCGACTTAAGGTCAATTATTACTTTAAGCTACCGCCGTTCAAGTTACACGTTGACGATTTGTCATCATGGCTGGCGCGCTTTGAGGATATATGCAAGGTCAATAATCTCGACAAAACTGCATGGGCACTTAAACTCAAGGAATTTCTGGATGGCGAACCTGCAAGTGCAGCACAAAATATTGATCCGACATTAGCCACAGACTATGAGGCCATTAAGACTTTGTTATTACGTCGGTTCCACTTGAACGAAGAGGCATGTAGATTACGTTTCAAAAGTTTGTTGCCAGATAATAATAAAGACTTTACAGGGTTTATTGCTAACATACGCAATACTTTTAACAGATGGGTTGAACTGGCAGGTGTTAACAAATCTTACGACGAGTTGGTTGATTTTTTATTAAGGGATAAAGTGTTATCTTCTGTCAGCCCACCGTTCTTTGCCTATCTGCAAGAACGTAAACCAGATACTATTGATGAGTTAGAAAAAATTTCATTAAATTACTGCACTGCGCATCCGAATGCGAACATTTCTGGCTCATTGATAAGAGAACCTCTTCCTGTAGCCTCCAACATGGCATATCACAATAATAACAAACCAAGAACACACAGTGTAGACAGAGGTAGGTTCAAAGGAAACTATGACATTAATTTTCATAAGGGACGTAATAGTTTTAACAATGACTTTAATAGAGGAAGACCACAAAATAGAAATTATTCACCTCAGTCCAGATACAACAATAATCCACGTAACTCAAGTTATAATCGGTCATATAACTATAATAATGGTAACAATTGGAACAACAACAATAATTATAGCTCGAGACACCGAGATAACAGTTACAATAGGGGACAACTGGATAATTCAACTGATTATTCTCGTCATCGTTCTCATTCTCGTAGATCGACAAATTATAATCATAATACAGGGGCAGCCGTTACTAATGCTACAACCCCTGGGGTTCAGAGTTCACCTACCAATAACAGAATACAGTCTTCGTCTACATGTTATGCAATGAATTATAACGTGGCAAATAGTTGCCCAGAATGTAATCTTATATTTCAGAAGGCAAAAGAGACGGTTCTGAACTGCGGACACATCCTCCCAGAAGTCAGTCTGGCAGTCAATGACGGAACAGGCTCGCTGATCTTCAACAGAGGAAAAGTTAATGGATCCGTCGTCTCAGTTTTAAGAGATTCTGGATCGACAACGATCGGAATCCGTCAGTCACTTGTTCATCCTAATTGTGCAACTGGGGAACATGTCAGGTGCATGACTTTTGGAGGAACAATAGAATGTTATCCAACTGCTATTATACATATTAATACACCTTTTTTCACAGGCAACGTTAAAGCATGCATGTTAAGGAACCCAATTGCCGACCTTATGGTGGGATGCATACATGGAAGTAAAGATTGCACACCAGAAGAAATTATTGAATGGGAAAAAAATAATCTATGCATTGGAAATGCAGTAATAACAAGAGCACAGACTAAACAATTAGAGACTATGGATACTGAAAAAAGGGAAACAGACAAACATGAAAATATTGAGGTTCATTCTTCGATTGATCGAGCATCCTTTGCTGCAAAACAGAAGGAAGACAGATCATTAAAAAAAATTTTTGCACTGGTCAACAAAGTTGACAATCCTGCTATGAACAATAATAATAATCATTGGTTTATTATTAAAAATGACATATTACTAAGATGTTTTATGGATAAAACTCAAATAAGACAACAGGTCATGGTACCTTTTGCTTTTAGACGGTACATACTTCAACACGCACACGATTCTAAGTGCGCAGGTCACATGGGATATACTCGGACACGTTCTCGAGTATTATCTTCTTTTTTTTGGCCGGGAGTATCATGAGATATTTCACAGTACGTACGCTCCTGTACGATATGCCAGGAAGTGAAAGCACGAGGAGCCTTTCACACGGCGCCTATTCAGGCTTGTGACATATCTGTGAGACCCTTTGACAAGATGGCCATTGATATTATTGGCCCACTTTTACCATCAGCCAGAGGACATAGATTTGTTCTCACTTGCATCGATTTATGCACACGATGGCCAGAAGCCATCCCATTGAAAACCACCACCACCACAGATGTAGCTGATGCACTACACCTGATCTTTTCTAGAGTAGGTTTTCCTGGGAAGCTTTTATCAGATCATGGATCTCAATTTATATCTGAGACTATGACTGAAGTAATGAAGACTTGGAATATAGATAGAAATCTCAGCAGCATTTATCACCCAATGAGTAATGGTGCAGTAGAAAGACTTAACCGCACACTCAAACAAATGTTACATAAAGTTACAGTTAACCATCCACAGGACTGGGACAGAGTACTCCCAGCCGTGTTATTCGCTTATCGAAAGGTGCCACATGAACAAACTGGCTTCTCTCCGTTTCAATTAGTCTTTGGCGCTCCACCAAGAGGTCCTATGGGACTAATAAAAGACTTATTGATTGACTCCGAGATGACTCAGGATACCCAGTCATCCTATGAGTATGTAATTAATCTCCGGAATAATATTATTGATGCCTGCAAAACGGCAACAGCTTTATCTGAGGCTGCTAAAGCGAAAGCTAGAACTTTCCAAAACAGTAGTAGACGATTACGTCAATTATTTCCAGGAGATCAAGCTTATGTGTTATTGCCACATAACGATAATAAACTACTCATCTCGTGGAATGGTCCATACCAGGTTATCAATAAGATTTCTGATGTTGATTATGTCCTGGACATTAAGGGACATCACAAAATATTTCACATAAATATGCTCAAACAATTTCATACTCGTCCTGAACATCTACAAGCTATTTTTCATGAACTAGATGACACTTTCGTACCTACATGTCACTATTCTAATTTGTCCGTTATCCAGGAAGAAGAATCTTCTTTTCCTGAGGTACAGTTGTCATTACCTGTACCTGTAGTACAATCTACTGAATCTTGGCGGGACGTAACCATCTCTTCGTCGGTTACACCGCAACAGCATCAACAGATTGCTGAGCTTCTACAATCTTATCCAGATGTGCTGACCGACGTTCCAGGTCGCACATCAGTCATTAGTCATGACATCACTCTTAACGATGATACTCCAATTCGGAACGAAAGAAAGAAAAACAATTTCTTGTTTACATACTTTCACAAACTGTTTACGATTACAAGAAAGTCACATGATGTGCACAAATACGACGTGGAACACATGACTACGAAATGTCAATCTGACGTCACTACATCATGCGTAGATGCCCCACTTCGAAAGGACAGCCTTCAACGCATTCCAAATTTGATAAAGATTTGCATGATCAAGAAGACCAGACGATGAGGAGCAAATTGTACTAGGCATTAATCTAGTCCGTTGATGAACTTGACATCGCCGGAGCATTTTAAAGATAAGTCTAGTTTTATGACTATTGTCATTCAGATAACACAATACTGAGTCCATTTCGTCTGTACGGGCATGTCTATTCTATGTTTCATATATAGATGTTATCTCTGTTTTCACCGTTTGTGTTGTTCCTAATTCGTGGGTTGGTTGGTGCGGCGGTTCGGAATCAATAATATGGCTCTAAGGATGCCGATATTGATTTTGAATGTTCTTTAAGGCAGTTAATTCTTTACATTTCTTGCTGAGAACCCTATCGAAGATTCTACCGATCGGACTCTTCGTCTGCAATTGTAATTAATTGACTTCGGTATTTTAGCTGTGAAGTCGTGTTATAACTGGTGTATTTTAAATTGTATTCAGTTGTTATTTTATTCTGTTTTGTAAAGTAATGTTCGTAATCTGAATTGTTACTCTGACCTTACTATTTTTTATTTTATAGATTTGTATAACCGTTAATGAGTCCATGTATACGTCACTTATTTTTGTGTACGCAGGTTAATTTTCTATTCAGTTCACTCTTTGATCTCTCACTTCCGGTTTATTCTACTCAGTTATAAATGCATTTTTATTGTGAAAATGTCTTTGTCGTATTGTAATACTGTTCGGTAATCCTTGGTTAACAAATTGTGTTGTTTGTCTTCATCTCATCCATTTATAATTTAATATTAATACTATAATTTATTCATTAATAATAGTGTAGATGAATATGATTAAATTTTTATGAATTTTAAGGAGGAATTAGGGACTTTGCACCAATTTGCAGTGGTGGTCCAAGAAATGGGCAATGCACTTTATAGCTCATGATTATGGCATAATATACAATGATTAATTATTATAAATTTATAACATATTAAGACATATTAAATGTTAATTAGTACACTTTCTCAGTACTACAGTGTGAACTTAGTAACTATTAAGAGTAAATAACCTAATTATTTAGGGATAATACCCATATTTATTGAATACTGGTATTAAGTGCATGATATAATTTTATCATCTTAGATAAATAAATATCATAACTATTTATGATAGATATTAGTGGGTATATATATATATATATATATATATATATATATATATATATATATATATATATATATATAATATTTTTACAAAAATATTATAGATTTGTGGAACGTGCAAATAACAGTACAGGAATATTACACTTTCTTATCTTGATTATTCATTCGTTGAGTAATTACAATTATCTACATAGATTCTATTGGTGATTACTATTCATTAGTGATTGAATACTTAAATAAATTAACGTCAAGATGCTTAACTTAGACTATTTTATTAAAAATGGTAAAGATTTTGGAAAAAAAGGAGAAGTTCTCGAGGCTTATGCATTGGCTGAATTTACGAAATATAAAGCTATTGCTAAGGCAGAGATGGAAGAACTTGATAGAAAAGAGGCGGAAAGGAAAGCTATTGCTAAGGCAGAGATGGAAGAACTTGAAAGAAAAGAGGCGGAAAGGAAAGCGATTGCTAAGGCAGAGAAAGAAGAATTAAGACAAGAAGAAGAAAGAAAGGTGGCAAGAGATGAAATCCTACGGATTGAAGAAGAGAATAAATTGAAACGACAGGAAATCATACTGCAGCAAGAAATGGAATTGCAACGGCTTAAATTGGAAACAGCAAAACTTCATTCGCAGGGTGCTGCAACAAGCCAAAATGATAATGCTCAATCTGGATCTTCATCCAACCGACTTAAGGGCAATTATTACTTTAAGCTACCGCCGTTCAAGTTACACGTTGACGATTTGTCATCATGGCTGGCGCGCTTTGAGGATATATGCAAGGTCAATAACCTTGACAAAACTGCATGGGCACTTAAACTCAAGGAATTTCTGGATGGCGAACCTGCAAGTGCAGCACAAAATATTGATCCGACATTAGCCACAGACTATGAGGCCATTAAGACTTTGTTATTACGTCGGTTCCACTTGAACGAAGAGGCATGTAGATTACGTTTCAAAAGTTTGTTGCCAGATAATAATAAAGACTTTACAGGGTTTATTGCTAACATACGCAATACTTTTAACAGATGGGTTGAACTGGCAGGTGTCAACAAATCTTACGACAAGTTTGTTGATTTGTTATTAAGGGATAAAGTGTTATCTTCTGTCAGCCCAACGTTCTTTGCCTATCTGCAAGAACGTAAACCAGATACTATTGATGAGTTAGAAAAAATTTCATTAAATTACTGCACTGCGCATCCGAATGCGAATATTTCTGGCTCATTGATAAGAGAACCTCTTCCTGTAGCCTCCAATATGGCATATCACAATAATAACAAACCAAGAACACACAGTGTAGACAGAGGTAGGTTCAAAGGAAACTATGACATTAATTTTCATAAGGGACGTAATAGTTTTAACAATGACTTTAATAGAGGAAGACCACAAAATAGAAATTATTCACCTCAGTCCAGATACAACAATAATCCACGTAACTCAAGTTATAATCGGTCATATAACTATAATAATGGTAACAATTGGAACAACAACAATAATTATAGCTCGAGACACCGAGATAACAGTTACAATAGGGGACAACGGGATAATTCAACTGATTATTCTCGTCATCGTTCTCATTCTCGTAGATCGACAAATTATAATCATAATACAGGGGCAGCCGTTACTAATGCTACAACCCCTGGGGTTCAGAGTTCACCTACTAATAACAGAATACAGTCTTCGTCTACATGTTATGCAATGAATTATAACGTGGCAAATAGTTGCCCAGAATGTAATCTTATATTTCAGAAGGCAAAAGAGACGGTTCTGAACTGCAGACACATCCTCCCAGAAGTCAGTCTGGCAGTCAATGACGGAACAGGCTCGCTGATCTTCAACAGAGGAAAAGTTAATGGATCCGTCGTCTCAGTTTTAAGAGATTCTGGATCGACAACGATCGGAATCCGTCAGTCACTTGTTCATCCTAATTGTGCAACTGGGGAACATGTCAGGTGCATGACTTTTGGAGGAACAATAGAATGTTATCCAACTGCTATTATACATATTAATACACCTTTTTTCACAGGCAACGTTAAAGCATGCATGTTAAGGAACCCAATTGCCGACCTTATGGTGGGATGCATACATGGAAGTAAAGATTGCACACCAGAAGAAATTATTGAATGGGAAAAAAATAATATATGCATTGGAAATGCAGTAATAACAAGAGCACAGACTAAACAATTAGAGACTATGGATACTGAAAAAAGGGAAACAGACAAACATGAAAATATTGAGGTTCATTCTTCGATTGATCGAGCATCCTTTGCTGCAAAACAGAAGGAAGACAGATCATTAAAAAAAATTTTTGCACTGGTCAACAAAGTTGACAATCCTGCTATGAACAATAATAATAATCATTGGTTTATTATTAAAAATGACATATTACTAAGATGTTTTATGGATAAAACTCAAATAAGACAACAGGTCATGGTACCTTTTGCTTTTAGACGGTACATACTTCAACACGCACACGATTCTAAGTGCGCAGGTCACATGGGATATACTCGGACACGTTCTCGAGTATTATCTTCTTTTTTTTGGCCGGGAGTATCATGAGATATTTCACAGTACGTACGCTCCTGTACGATATGCCAGGAAGTGAAAGCACGAGGAGCCTTTCACACGGCGCCTATTCAGGCTTGTGACATATCTGTGAGACCCTTTGACAAGATGGCCATTGATATTATTGGCCCACTTTTACCATCAGCCAGAGGACATAGATTTGTTCTCACTTGCATCGATTTATGCACACGATGGCCAGAAGCCATCCCATTGAAAACCACCACCACCACAGATGTAGCTGATGCACTACACCTGATCTTTTCTAGAGTAGGTTTTCCTGGGAAGCTTTTATCAGATCATGGATCTCAATTTATATCTGAGACTATGACTGAAGTAATGAAGACTTGGAATATAGATAGAAATCTCAGCAGCATTTATCACCCAATGAGTAATGGTGCAGTAGAAAGACTTAACCGCACACTCAAACAAATGTTACATAAAGTTACAGTTAACCATCCACAGGACTGGGACAGAGTACTCCCAGCCGTGTTATTCGCTTATCGAGAGGTGCCACATGAACAAACTGGCTTCTCTCCGTTTCAATTAGTCTTTGGTGCTCCACCAAGAGGTCCTATGGGACTAATAAAAGACTTATTGATTGACTCCGAGATGACTCAGGATACCCAGTCATCCTATGAGTATGTAATTAATCTCCGGAATAATATTATTGATGCCTGCAAAACGGCAACAGCTTTATCTGAGGCTGCTAAAGCGAAAGCTAGAACTTTCCAAAACAGTAGTAGACGATTACGTCAATTATTTCCAGGAGATCAAGCTTATGTGTTATTGCCACATAACGATAATAAACTACTCATCTCGTGGAATGGTCCATACCAGGTTATCAATAAGATTTCTGATGTTGATTATGTCCTGGACATTAAGGGACATCACAAAATATTTCACATAAATATGCTCAAACAATTTCATACTCGTCCTGAACATCTACAAGCTATTTTTCATGAACTAGATGACACTTTCGTACCTACATGTCACTATTCTAATTTGTCCGTTATCCAGGAAGAAGAATCTTCTTTTCCTGAGGTACAGTTGTCATTACCTGTACCTGTAGTACAATCTACTGAATCTTGGCGGGACGTAACCATCTCTTCGTCGGTTACACCGCAACAGCATCAACAGATTGCTGAGCTTCTACAATCTTATCCAGATGTGCTGACCGACGTTCCAGGTCGCACATCAGTCATTAGTCATGACATCACTCTTAACGATGATACTCCAATTCGGAACGAAAGAAAGAAAAAAAATTTCTTGTTTACATACTTTCACAAACTGTTTACGATTACAAGAAAGTCACATGATGTGCACAAATACGACGTGGAACACATGACTACGAAATGTCAATCTGACGTCACTACATCATGCGTAGATGCCCCACTTCGAAAGGACAGCCTTCAACGCATTCCAAATTTGATAAAGATTTGCATGATCAAGAAGACCAGACGATGAGGAGCAAATTGTACTAGGCATTAATCTAGTCCGTTGATGAACTTGACATCGCCGGAGCATTTTAAAGATAAGTCTAGTTTTATGACTATTGTCATTCAGATAACACAATACTGAGTCCATTTCGTCTGTACGGGCATGTCTATTCTATGTTTCATATATAGATGTTATCTCTGTTTTCACCGTTTGTGTTGTTCCTAATTCGTGGGTTGGTTGGTGCGGCGGTTCGGAATCAATAATATGGCTCTAAGGATGCCGATATTGATTTTGAATGTTCTTTAAGGCAGTTAATTCTTTACATTTCTTGCAGAGAACCCTATCGAAGATTCTACCGATCGGACTCTTCGTCTGCAATTGTAATTAATTGACTTCGGTATTTTAGCTGTGAAGTCGTGTTATAACTGGTGTATTTTAAATTGTATTCAGTTGTTATTTTATTCAGTTTTGTAAAGTAATGTTCGTAATCTGAATTGTTACTCTGACCTTACTATTTTTTATTTTATAGATTTGTATAACCGTTAATGAGTCCATGTATACGTCACTTATTTTTGTGTACGCAGGTTAATTTTCTATTCAGTTCACTCATTGATCTCTCACTTCCGGTTTATTCTACTCAGTTATAAATGCATTTTTATTGTGAAAATGTCTTTGTCGTATTGTAATACTGTTCGGTAATCCTTGGTTAACAAATTGTGTTGTTTGTCTTCATCTCATCCATTTATAATTTAATATTAATACTATAATTTATTCATTAATAATAGTGTAGATGAATATGATTAAATTTTTATGAATTTTAAGGAGGAATTAGGGACTTTGCACCAATTTGCAGTGGTGGTCCAAGAAATGGGCAATGCACTTTATAGCTCATGATTATGGCATAATATACAATGATTAATTATTATAAATTTATAACATATTAAGACATATTAAATGTTAATTAGTACACTTTCTCAGTACTACAGTGTGAACTTAGTAACTATTAAGAGTAAATAACCTAATTATTTAGGGATAATACCCATATTTATTGAATACTGGTATTAAGTGCATGATATAATTTTATCATCTTAGATAAATAAATATCATAACTATTTATGATAGATATTAGTGGGTATATATATATATATATATATATATATATATATATATATATATATATATATATATATATATATATATATATATATATATATATATATATATATATATATATATATAATATTTTTACAAAAATATTATAGATTTGTGGAACGTGCAAATAACAGTACAGGAATATTACACTTTCTTATCTTGATTATTCATTCGTTGAGTAATTACAATTATCTACATAGATTCTATTGGTGATTACTATTCATTAGTGATTGAATACTTAAATAAATTAACGTCAAGATGCTTAACTTAGACTATTTTATTAAAAATGGTAAAGATTTTGGAAAAAAAGGAGAAGTTCTCGAGGCTTATGCATTGGCTGAATTTACGAAATATAAAGCTATTGCTAAGGCAGAGATGGAAGAACTTGATAGAAAAGAGGCGGAAAGGAAAGCTATTGCTAAGGCAGAGATGGAAGAACTTGAAAGAAAAGAGGCGGAAAGGAAAGCGATTGCTAAGGCAGAGAAAGAAGAATTAAGACAAGAAGAAGAAAGAAAGGTGGCAAGAGATGAAATCCTACGGATTGAAGAAGAGAATAAATTGAAACGACAGGAAATCATACTGCAGCAAGAAATGGAATTGCAACGGCTTAAATTGGAAACAGCAAAACTTCATTCGCAGGGTGCTGCAACAAGCCAAAATGATAATGCTCAATCTGGATCTTCATCCAACCGACTTAAGGGCAATTATTACTTTAAGCTACCGCCGTTCAAGTTACACGTTGACGATTTGTCATCATGGCTGGCGCGCTTTGAGGATATATGCAAGGTCAATAACCTTGACAAAACTGCATGGGCACTTAAACTCAAGGAATTTCTGGATGGCGAACCTGCAAGTGCAGCACAAAATATTGATCCGACATTAGCCACAGACTATGAGGCCATTAAGACTTTGTTATTACGTCGGTTCCACTTGAACGAAGAGGCATGTAGATTACGTTTCAAAAGTTTGTTGCCAGATAATAATAAAGACTTTACAGGGTTTATTGCTAACATACGCAATACTTTTAACAGATGGGTTGAACTGGCAGGTGTCAACAAATCTTACGACAAGTTGGTTGATTTGTTATTAAGGGATAAAGTGTTATCTTCTGTCAGCCCACCGTTCTTTGCCTATCTGCAAGAAAGTAAACCAGATACTATTGATGAGTTAGAAAAAAATTCATTAAATTACTGCACTGCGCATCCGAATGCGAATATTTCTGGCTCATTGATAAGAGAACCTCTTCCTGTAGCCTCCAATATGGCATATCACAATAATAACAAACCAAGAACACACAGTGTAGACAGAGGTAGGTTCAAAGGAAACTATGACATTAATTTTCATAAGGGACGTAATAGTTTTAACAATGACTTTAATAGAGGAAGACCACAAAATAGAAATTATTCACCTCAGTCCAGATACAACAATAATCCACGTAACTCAAGTTATAATCGGTCATATAACTATAATAATGGTAACAATTGGAACAACAACAATAATTATAGCTCGAGACACCGAGATAACAGTTACAATAGGGGACAACGGGATAATTCAACTGATTATTCTCGTCATCGTTCTCATTCTCGTAGATCGACAAATTATAATCATAATACAGGGGCAGCCGTTACTAATGCTACAACCCCTGGGGTTCAGAGTTCACCTACTAATAACAGAATACAGTCTTCGTCTACATGTTATGCAATGAATTATAACGTGGCAAATAGTTGCCCAGAATGTAATCTTATATTTCAGAAGGCAAAAGAGACGGTTCTGAACTGCGGACACATCCTCCCAGAAGTCAGTCTGGCAGTCAATGACGGAACAGGCTCGCTGATCTTCAACAGAGGAAAAGTTAATGGATCCGTCGTCTCAGTTTTAAGAGATTCTGGATCGACAACGATCGGAATCCGTCAGTCACTTGTTCATCCTAATTGTGCAACTGGGGAACATGTCAGGTGCATGACTTTTGGAGGAACAATAGAATGTTATCCAACTGCTATTATACATAATAAAACACCTTTTTTCACAGGCAACGTTAAAGCATGCATGTTAAGGAACCCAATTGCCGACCTTATGGTGGGATGCATACATGGAAGTAAGGATTGCACATCAGAAGAGATTATTAAATGGGAAAAAAAATAATCTATGCATTGGAAATGCAGTAATAACAAGAGCACAGACTTAACAATTAGAGACTATGGATACTGAAAAAAGGGAAAAAGACAAACATGAAAATATTGAGGTTCACTCTTCGATTGATCGAGCATCCTTTGCTGCAAAACAGAAGGAAGACAGATCATTAAAAAAAATTTTTGCACTGGTCAACAAAGTTGACAATCCTGCTATGAACAATAATAATAATCATTGGTTTATTATTAAAAATGACATGTTAATAAGATGTTTTATGGATAAAACTCAAATAAGACAACAGGTCATGGTACCTTTTGCTTTTAGACGGTACATACTTCAACACGCACACGATTCTAAGTGCGCAGGTCACATGGGATATACTCGGACACGTTCTCGAGTATTATCTTCTTTTTTTTGGCCGGGAGTATCACGAGATATTTCACGGTACGTACGCTCCTGTACGATATGCCAGGAAGTGAAAGCACGAGGAGCCTTTCACACGGCGCCTATTCAGGCTTGTGACATATCTGTGAGACCCTTTGACAAGATGGCCATTGATATTATTGGCCCACTTTTACCATCAGCCAGAGGACATAGATTTGTTCTCACTTGCATCGATTTATGCACACGATGGCCAGAAGCCATCCCATTGAAAACCACCACCACCACAGATGTAGCTGATGCACTACACCTGATCTTTTCTAGAGTAGGTTTTCCTAGGAAGCTTTTATCAGATCATGGATCTCAATTGATATCTGAGACTATGACAGAAGTAATGAAGACTTGGAATATAGATAGAAATCTCAGCAGCATTTATCACCCAATGAGTAATGGTGCAGTAGAAAGACTTAACCGCACACTCAAACAAATGTTACATAAAGTTACAGTTAACCATCCACAGGACTGGGACAGAGTACTCCCAGCCGTGTTATTCGCTTATCGAAAGGTGCCACATGAACAAACTGGCTTCTCTCCGTTTCAATTAGTCTTTGGCGCTCCACCAAGAGGTCCTATGGGACTAATAAAAGACTTATTGATTGACTCCGAGATGACTCAGGATACCCAGTCATCCTATGAGTATGTAATTAATCTCCGGAATAATATTATTGATGCCTGCAAAACGGCAACACCTTCATCTGAGGCTGCTAAAGCGAAAGCTAGAACTTTCCAAAACAGTAGTAGACGATTACGTCAATTATTTCCAGGAGATCAA